>CATKUP010000431.1:0-194441 GCA_949786385.1 Onychomys leucogaster | reverse complement strand
GACAAGCATTGGATGTTAGAGGACCAGTGCATTCTATCAGTTTCAGAAGAAATTTTGGACTACATATAGTCCGTATGTGTAGGAAACACCGTTCTTTTGTTCTGGGCACACTCACATTTCCTGCTGTCTTAGAGACTCTAGAAAGCAAGAGTGTGCTTCTTGCTATAAAGCAGAGTGTGATCCATGGATGAGAACTATGCTGTGTGTTTCCCTTCAGAAATGGACTTAAATCCCAGGCTCTGTGTCTTCCTATAAGCAAGACTTCTTTTCAGGTAAGAGCAGTCACTTTTCAGTTCAAAGGAACTATATCGTTCACAAAGCTCACACGTTTCCCATCTTAACAGACAAGCATTGGATGTTAGAGGACCAGTGCTTTGTATCAGTTCAAGAAGCAGATTTGGACTATATATGGTCTGTATGTGTAGGAAACACTGTTCTTTTGTTGTCAGCACACATACGTTTCCTGCTGTCTTAGAGACTCTAGAAAGCAATAGCGTGCTTCTCGTTCTAAAGCAGAGTGTGATCCTTGGATGAAAACTATGCTGTGTGTTTCACTTGAGAAAAGGAGTTAAATCCCAGGCTCTGAGTCTCCCTACAAGCAAGACTTCGTTTCAGGTGAGGGCAGTCACTTTTCTGCTCAAAAGAAGTACATCGTTCACGAAGCTCACACGTTTCTCGTCTTAACTGACAAGCATTGGATGTAAGAGGACCAGTGCATTCAATCAGTTTCAGAAGAAGTTTTGGACTACATACAGTCCGTATTTGTAGGAAACTCCGTTCTTTGTTCTCAGCACACTCAAGTTTCCTGCTGTCTTAGAGATCTGGAAAGCAAGAGCATGCTTCTCGCTCTAAAGCAGAGTGTGATCCATGGATGAGAACTATTCTGTGTGTTTGCCATCAGAAATGGAGTTAAATCCCAGGCTCTGAGTCTTCCTACAAGCAAGACTTTGTATCAAGGTAAGGGCAGTCACTTTTTAGCTCAAACTAACTACATCGTTCACGAAGCTCACACGTTTCTCACCTTAACAGACAAGCATTGGATGTTAGAGGACCAGTGCTTTCTATCAGTTTCAGAAGCAGATTTGGACTATATAATGTCTGTATGTGTAGGAAACACCCTTCTTTTGTTCTCAGCAAAATCACGTTTCCTGCTGTATTAGAGACTCTAGAAAGCAAGAGTGTGCTTCTTCTTCTAAAGCAGAGTGTGATCAATGGATGATTACACTGCTGGGTGTTTTACTTCAGAAATGGAGTTAAATCCCAGGCTCTGAGTCTTCCTACAAGCAAGACTTCAATTCAGGTAAGGGCTGTCATTTTTCTGCTCAAATGAACTACATCGTTCATGAAGCTCACACGTTTCCCATCTTAACTGACAAGCATTGGATGTTAGTGGGTCAATGCTTTGTATCAGTTTCAGAAGCAGAGTTGGACTAGATATGGTCTGTATGTGTAGGAAACACCGTTCTTTTGTTCTCAGCACACTCACGTTTCCTGCTGTGTTAGAGACTCTAGAAAGCAAGAGCGTGCTTCTTGTTCTAAAGCAGAGTGTCATCAATGAATGAGAACACTGCTGTGTCTTTCCCTTCAGAAATGGAGTTAAATCCCAGGCTCTGAGTCTTCCTACAAGCAAGACTTCAATTCAGGTAAGGGC
This sequence comes from Onychomys leucogaster, assembly GCA_949786385.1. Classification (NCBI taxonomy): domain Eukaryota; kingdom Metazoa; phylum Chordata; class Mammalia; order Rodentia; family Cricetidae; genus Onychomys; species Onychomys leucogaster. Next base: position 192,790 of record CATKUP010000431.1, on the reverse strand, counting down.
AGTCACTTTTTTGCTCAAACGAACTACATCGTTCATGAAGCTCACACGTTTCTCATCTTAACAGACAAGCATTGGATGTTAGAGGACCAGTGCTTTGTATCAGTTTAAGAAGCAGATTTGGACTAGATATGGTCCGTCTGTGTAGGAAACACCGTTTTTTTTTTCTCAGCACACTCACGTTTCCTGCTGTCTTAGAGACTCTAGAAAGCAAGAGCGTGCTTCTCCTTCTGAAGCAGAGTGTGATCCATGGATGAAAACTATGCTGTGTGTTACACTTCAGAAAAGGAGTTAAATCCCAGGCTCTGAGTCTCCTTACAAGGAAGACTTTGTTTCAGTTGAGGGCAGTCACTTTTCTGCTCAAATGAACTACATCGTTCACGAAGCTCACACGTTTCTCATCTTAACTGACAAGCATTGGATGTTAGAGGACCAGTGCTTTGTATCAGTTTAAGAAGCAGATTTCGACTAGATATGGTCCGTCTGTGTAGGAAACACCGTTTTTTGTTTCTCAGCACACTCACGTTTCCTGCTGTCTTAGAGACTCTAGAAAGCAAGAGCGTGCTTCTCCTTCTAAAGCAGAGTGTGATCCATGGATGAAAACTATGCTGTGTGTTTCACTTCAGAAAAGGAGTTAAATCCCAGGCTCTGAGTCTCCCTACAAGAAAGACTTCGTTTCAGGTAAGGGCAGTCACTTTTCTGCTCAAACGAACTACATCTTTCACGAAGCTCACACGTTTCTCACCTTAACAGACAACCATTGGATGTTAGAGGACCAGTGCTTTCTATCAATTTCAGAAGCAGATTTGGACTATATAATGTCCGTATGTGTAGGAAATGCCCTTCTTTTGTTCTCAGCAAAATCACGTTTCCTGCTGTATTAGAGACTCTAGAAAGCAAGAGTGTGCTTCTTGTTCTAAAGCAGAGTGTGATCAATGGATGATTACACTGCTGTGTGTTTTACTTCAGAAATGGAGTTAAATCCCAGGCTCTGAGTCTTCCTACAAGCAAGACTTCAATTCAGGTATGGGCAGTCACTTTTTTGCTCAAAGGAACTACATCGTTCATGAAGCTCACACGTTTCTCATCTTAACAGACAAGCATTGGATGTTAGGGAACCAGTGCTTTGTATCAGTTTAAGAAGCAGATTTGGACTAGATATGGTCCGTCTGTGTAGGAAACACCGTTTTTTTTTTCTCAGCACACTCACGTTTCCTGCTGTCTTAGAGACTCTAGAAAGCAAGAGCGTCTTCTCCTTCTAAAGCAGAGTGTGATCCATGGATGAAAACTATGCTGTGTGTTACACTTCAGAAAAGGAGTTAAATCCCAGGCTCTGAGTCTTCCTACAAGCAAGACTTCGTTTCAGGTGAGGGCAGTCACTTTTCTGCTCAAATGAACTACATCGTTCACGAAGCTCACACGTTTCTCATATTAACTGACAAGCATTGGATGTTAGAGGACCAGGGCAGTCAATCAGTTTCAGAAGAAGTTTTGGATTACATATAGTCCATATGTGTAGGAAACACCGTTCTTTTGTTCTCAGCACACTCACATTTCCTGCTGTCTTAGAGACTCTAGAAAGCAAGAGTGTGCTTCTTGCTATAAAGCAGAGTGTGATCCATGGATGAGAACTATGCTGTGTGTTTCCCTTCAGAAATGGACTTAAATCCCAGGCTCTGTGTCTTCCTACAAGCAAGACTTCTTTTCAGGTAAGAGCAGCCACTTTTCAGTTCAAAGGAACTATATCGTTCACAAAGCTCACACGTTTCCCATCTTAACTGACAAACATTGGATGTTAGAGGACCAGTGCTTTGTATCAGTTTAAGAAGTAGATTTGGACTATATAATGTCCGTATGTGTAGGAAACACCCTTCTGTTGTTCTCAGCAAAATCACGTTTCCTGCTGTATTAGAGACTCTAGAAAGCAAGAGTGTGCTTCTTGTTCTAAAGCAGACTGTGATCAATGGATGATTACACTGCTGTGTGTTTTACTTCAGAAATGGAGTTAAATCCCAGGCTCTGAGTCTTCCTACAAGCAAGACTTCAATTCAGGTAAGGGCTGTCATTTTTCTGCTCAAAGGAACTACATCGTTCATGAAGCTCACACGTTTCCCATCTTAACTGACAAGCATTGGATGTTAGTGGGTCAGTGCTTTGTATCAGTTTCAGAAGCAGAGTTGGACTAGATATGGTCTGTATGTGTAGGAAACACCGTTCTTTTGTACTCAGCACACTCACGTTTCCTGCTGTGTTAGAGATTCTAGAAAGCAAGAGCGTGCTTCTTGTTCTAAAGCAGAGTGTCATCAATGGATGAGAACACTGCTGTGTGTTTCCCTTCAGAAATGGAGTTAAATCCCATGCTCTGAGTCTTCCTACAAGCAAGACTTCAATTCAGGTAAGGGCAGTCACTTTTTTGCTCAAACGAACTACATCGTTCATGAAGCTCGCACGTTTCTCATCTTAACAGACAAGCATTGGATGTTAGAGGACCAGTGCTTTGTATCAGTTTAAGAAGCAGATTTGGACTAGATATGGTCCGTCTGTGTAGGAAACACCGTTTTTTTTTTCTCAGCACACTCACGTTTCCTGCTGTCTTAGAGACTCTAGAAAGCAAGAGCGTGCTTCTCCTTCTGAAGCAGAGTGTGATCCATGGATGAAAACTATGCTGTGTGTTACACTTCAGAAAAGGAGTTAAATCCCAGGCTCTGAGTCTCCTTACAAGGAAGACTTTGTTTCAGGTGAGGGCAGTCACTTTTCTGCTCAAATGAACTACATCGTTCACGAAGCTCACACGTTTCTCATCTTAACTGACAAGCATTGGATGTTAGAGGACCAGTGCATTCAATCAGTTTCAGAAGAAGTTTTGGACTACATATTGTCCATATGTGTATGAAACACCGTTCTTTTGTTCTCAGCACACTCAAGTTTCCTGCTGTCTTAGAGACTCTAGAAAGCAAGAGCATGCTTCTCACTCTAAAGCAGAGTGTGATCCATGGATGATAACTATTCTGTGTGTTTGCCTTCAGAAATGGAGTTAAATCCCAGGCTCTGAGTCTTCCTTTTAGCAAGACTTTGTTTCAGGTAAGGGCAGTCACTTTTCAGCTCAAACAAACTACATCGTTCATGAAGCTCACATGTTTCTCATCTTAACAGATAAGCATTGGATGTTAGAGGACCAGTGCTTTGTATCAGTTTAAGAAGCAGATTTCGACTAGATATGGTCCGTCTGTGTAGGAAACACCGTTTTTTGTTTCTCAGCACACTCACGTTTCCTGCTGTCTTAGAGACTCTAGAAAGCAAGAGCGTGCTTCTCCTTCTAAAGCAGAGTGTGATCCATGGATGAAAACTATGCTGTGTGTTTCACTTCAGAAAAGGAGTTAAATCCCAGGCTCTGAGTCTCCCTACAAGAAAGACTTCGTTTCAGGTAAGGGCAGTCACTTTTCTGCTCAAACGAACTACATCTTTGACGAAGCTCACACGTTTCTCATCTTAACTGACAAGCATTGGATGTTAGAGGACCAGTGCATTCTATCAGTTTCAGAAGAAATTTTGGACTACATATAGTCCGTATGTGTAGGAAACACCGTTCTTTTGTTCTGGGCACACTCACATTTCCTGCTGTCTTAGAGACTCTAGAAAGCAAGAGTGTGCTTCTTGCTATAAAGCAGAGTGTGATCCTTGGATGAGAACTATGCTGTGTGTTTCCCTTCAGAAATGGACTTAAATCCCAGGCTCTGTGTCTTCCTATAAGCAAGACTTCTTTTCAGGTAAGAGCAGTCACTTTTCAGTTCAAAGGAACTATATCGTTCACAAAGCTCACACGTTTCCCATCTTAACAGACAAGCATTGGATGTTAGAGGACCAGTGCTTTGTATCAGTTCAAGAAGCAGATTTGGACTATATATGGTCCGTATGTGTAGGAAACACTGTTCTATTGTTGTCAGCACACTCACGTTTCCTGCTGTCTTAGAGACTCTAGAAAGCAAGAGCGTGCTTCTCGTTCTAAAGCAGAGTGTGATCCTTGGATGAAAACTATGCTGTGTGTTTCACTTCAGAAAAGGAGTTAAATCCCAGGCTCTGAGCCTCCCTACAAGCAAGACTTCGTTTCAGGTGAGGGCAGTCACTTTTCTGCTCAAAAGAACTACATCGTTTACGAAGCTCACACGTTTCTTGTCTTAACTGACAAGCATTGGATGTAAGAGGACCAGTGCATTCAATCAGTTTCAGAAGAAGTTTTGGACTACATACAGTCCGTATGTGTAGGAAACTCCGTTCTTTTGTTCTCACCACACTCAAGTTTCCTGCTGTCTTAGAGACTCTAGAAAGCAAGAGCATGCTTCTCGCTCTAAAGCAGAGTGTGATCCATGGATGAGAACTATTCTGTGTGTTTGCCATCAGAAATGGAGTTAAATCCCAGGCTCTTAGTCTTCCTACAAGCAAGACTTTGTATCAAGGTAAGGGCAGCCACTTTTCAGCTCAAACGAACTACATCTTTCACGAAGCTCACACGTTTCTCACCTTAACAGACAACCATTGGATGTTAGAGGACCAGTGCTTTCTATCAATTTCAGAAGCAGATTTGGACTATATAATGTCCGTATGTGTAGGAAATGCCCTTCTTTTGTTCTCAGCAAAATCACGTTTCCTGCTGTATTAGAGACTCTAGAAAGCAAGAGTGTGCTTCTTGTTCTAAAGCAGAGTGTGATCAATGGATGATTACACTGCTGTGTGTTTCCCTTCAGAAATGGACTTAAATCCCAGGCTCTGTGTCTTCCTACAAGCAAGACTTCTTTTCAGGTAAGAGCAGCCACTTTTCAGTTCAAAGGAACTATATCGTTCACAAAGCTCACACGTTTCCCATCTTAACTGACAAACATTGGATGTTAGAGGACCAGTGCTTTGTATCAGTTTAAGAAGTAGATTTGGACTATATAATGTCCGTATGTGTAGGAAACACCCTTCTTTTGTTCTCAGCAAAATCACGTTTCCTGCTGTATTAGAGACTCTAGAAAGCAAGAGTGTGCTTCTTGTTCTAAAGCAGACTGTGATCAATGGATGATTACACTGCTGTGTGTTTTACTTCAGAAATGGAGTTAAATCCCAGGCTCTGAGTCTTCCTACAAGCAAGACTTCAATTCAGGTAAGGGCTGTCATTTTTCTGCTCAAAGGAACTACATCGTTCATGAAGCTCACACGTTTCCCATCTTAACTGACAAGCATTGGATGTTAGTGGGTCAGTGCTTTGTATCAGTTTCAGAAGCGGAGTTGGACTAGATATGGTCCGTATGTGTAGGAAACACCGTTCTTTTGTTCTCAGCACACTCACGTTTCCTGCTGTGTTAGAGACTCTAGAAAGCAAGAGCGTGCTTCTTGTTCTAAAGCAGAGTGTCATCAATGGATGAGAACACTGCTGTGTGTTTCCCTTCAGAAATGGAGTTAAATCCCAGGCTCTGAGTCTCCTACAAGCAAGACTTCAATTCAGGTAAGGGCAGTCACTTTTTTGCTCAAACGAACTACATCGTTCATGAAGCTCACACGTTTCTCATCTTAACAGACAAGCATTGGATGTTAGAGGACCAGTGCTTTGTATCAGTTTCAGAAGCAGATTTGGACTAGATATGGTCCGTCTGTGTAGGAAACACCGTTTATTTTTTCTCAGCGCACTCACGTTTCCTGCTGTCTTAGAGACTCTAGAAAGCAAGAGCGTGCTTCTCCTTCTAAAGCAGAGTGTGATCCATGGATGAAAACTATGCTGTGTGCTACACTTCAGAAAAGGAGTTAAATCCCAGGCTCTGAGTCTCCCTACAAGCAAGACTTCGTTTCAGGTGAGGGCAGTCACTTTTCTGCTCAAATGAACTACATCGTTCACGAAGCTCACACGTTTCTCATCTTAACTGACAAGCATTGGATGTTAGAGGACCAGGGCAGTCAATCAGTTTCAGAAGAAGTTTTGGACTACATATAGTCCATATGTGTAGGAAACACCGTTCTTTTGTTCTGGGCACACTCACATTTCCTGCTGTCTTAGAGACTCTAGAAAGCAAGAGTGTGCTTCTTGCTATAAAGCAGAGTGTGATCCATGGATGAGAACTATGCTGTGTGTTTCCCTTCAGAATTGGACTTAAATCCCAGGCTCTGTGTCTTCCTACAAGCAAGACTTCTTTTCAGGTAAGAGCAGTCACTTTTCAGTTCAAAGGAACTATATCGTTCACAAAGCTCACACGTTTCCCATCTTAACTGACAAACATTGGATGTTAGAGCACCAGTGCTTTGTATCAGTTTAAGAAGCAGATTTGGACTATATAATGTCCGTATGTGTAGGAAACACCCTTCTTTTGTTCTCAGCAAAATCTCGTTTCCTGCTGTATTAGAGACTCTAGAAAGCAAGAGTGTGCTTCTTGTTCTAAAGCAGAGTGTGATCAATGGATGATTACACTGCTGTGTGTTTTACTTCAGAAATGGAGTTAAATCCCAGGCTCTGAGTCTTCCTACAAGCAAGACTTCAATTCAGGTAAGGGCTGTCATTTTTCTGCTCAAAGGAACTACATCGTTCATGAAGCTCACACGTTTCCCATCTTAACTGACAAGCATTGGATGTTAGTGGGTCAGTGCTTTGTATCAGTTTCAGAAGCAGAGTTGGACTAGATATGGTCTGTATGTGTAGTAAACACCGTTCTTTTGTTCTCAGCACACTCACGTTTCCTGCTGTGTTAGAGACTCTAGAAAGCAAGAGCGTGCTTCTTGTTCTAAAGCAGAGTGTCATCAATGAATGAGAACACTGCTGTGTGTTTCCCTTCAGAAATGGAGTTTAATCCCAGGCTCTGAGTCTTCCTACAAGCAAGACTTCAATTCAGGTAAGGGCAGTCACTTTTTTGCTCAAACGAACTACATCGTTCATGAAGCTCACACGTTTCTCATCTTAACAGACAAGCATTGGATGTTAGAGGACCAGTGCTTTGTATCAGTTTCAGAAGCAGATTTGGACTAGATATGGTCCGTCTGTGTAGGAAACACCGTTTTTTTTTTCTCAGCACTCTCACGTTTCCTGCTGTCTTAGAGACTCTAGAAAGCAAGAGCGTGCTTGTCCTTCTAAAGCAGAGTGTGATCCATGGATGAAAACTATGCTGTGTGTTACACTTCAGAAAAGGAGTTAAATCCCAGGCTCTGAGTCTCCCTACAAGAAAGACTTCGTTTCAAGTAAGGGCAGTCACTTTTCTGCTCAAACGAACTACATCTTTGACGAAGCTCACACGTTTCTCATCTTAACTGACAAGCATTGGATGTTAGAGGACCCGTGCATTCTATCAGTTTCAGAAGAAATTTTGGACTACATATAGTCCGTATGTGTAGGAAACACCGTTCTTTTGTTCTGGGCACACTCACATTTCCTGCTGTCTTAGAGACTCTAGAAAGCAAGAGCATGCTTCTCGCTCTAAAGCAGAGTGTGATCCATGGATGAGAACTATGCTGTGTGTTTCCCTTCAGAAATGGACTTAAATCCCAGGCTCTGTGTCTTCCTATAAGCAAGACTTCTTTTCAGGTAAGAGCAGTCACTTTTCAGTTCAAAGGAACTATATCGTTCACAAAGCTCACACGTTTCCCATCTTAACAGACAAGCATTGGATGTTAGAGGACCAGTGCTTTGTGTCAGTTTAAGAAGCAAATTTGGACTATATATGGTCCTTATGTGTAGGAAACACTGTTCTTTTGTTATCAGCACACTTTTGTTTCCTGCTGTCTTAGAGACTCTAGAAAGCAAGAGCGTGCTTCTCGTTCTAAAGCAGAGTGTGATCCTTGGATGAAAACTATGCTGTGTGTTTCACTTGAGAAAAGGAGTTATATCCCAGGCTCTGAGTCTCCCTACAAGCAAGACTTCGTTTCAGGTGAGGGCAGTCACTTTTCTGCTCAAAAGAAGTACATCGTTCACGAAGCTCACACGTTTCTTGTCTTAACTGACAAGCATTGGATGTAAGAGGACCAGTGCATTCAATCAGTTTCAGAAGAAGTTTTGGACTACATACAGTCCGTATTTGTAGGATACTCCATTCTTTGTTCTCAGAACACTCAAGTTTCCTGCTGTCCTAGAGATCTGGAAAGCAAGAGCATGCTTCTCGCTCTAAAGCAGAGTGTGATCCATGGATGAGAACTATTCTGTGTGTTTGCCATCAGAAATGGAGTTAAATCCCAGGCTCTGAGTCTTCCTACAAGCAAGACTTTGTATCAAGGTAAGGGCAGTCACTTTTCAGCTCAAACTAACTATATCGTTCACGAAGCTCACACGTTTCTCACCTTAACAGACAAGCATTGGATGTTAGAGGACCAGTGCTTTCTATCAGTTTCAGAAGCAGATTTGGACTATATAATGTCTGTATGTGTAGGAAACACCCTTCTTTTGTTCTCAGCAAAATCACGTTTCCTGCTGTATTAGAGACTCTAGAAAGCAAGAGTGTGCTTCTTGTTCTAAAGCAGACTGTGATCAATGGATGATTACACTGCTGTGTGTTTTACTTCAGAAATGGAGTTAAATCCCAGGCTCTGAGTCTTCCTACAAGCAAGACTTCAATTCAGGTAAGGGCTGTCATTTTTCTGCTCAAAGGAACTACATCGTTCATGAAGCTCACACGTTTCCCATCTTAACTGACAAGCATTGGATGTTAGTGGGTCAGTGCTTTGTATCAGTTTCAGAAGCAGATTTGGACTAGATATGGTCTGTATGTGTAGGAAACACCGTTCTTTTGTTCTCAGCACACTCACGTTTCCTGCTGTGTTAGAGACTCTAGAAAGCAAGAGCGTGCTTCTTGTTCTAAAGCAGAGTGTCATCAATGAATGAGAACACTGCTGTGTGTTTCCCTTCAGAAATGGAGTTAAATCCCAGGCTCTGAGTCTTCCTACAAGCAAGACTTCAATTCAGGTAAGGGCAGTCACTTTTTTGCTCAAACGAACTACATCGTTCATGAAGCTCACACGTTTGTCATCTTAACAGACAAGCATTGGATGTTAGAGGACCAGTGCTTTGTATCAGTTTCAGAAGCAGATTTGGACTAGATATGGTCCGTCTGTGTAGGAAACACCGTTTTTTTTTTCTCAGCACTCTCACGTTTCCTGCTGTCTTAGAGACTCTAGAAAGCAAGAGCGTGCTTGTCCTTCTAAAGCAGAGTGTGATCCATGGATGAAAACTATGCTGTGTGTTACACTTCAGAAAAGGAGTTAAATCCCAGGCTCTGAGTCTCCCTACAAGAAAGACTTCGTTTCAGGTAAGGGCAGTCACTTTTCTGCTCAAACGAACTACATCTTTGACGAAGCTCACACGTTTCTCATCTTAACTGACAAGCATTGGATGTTAGAGGACCTGTGCATTCTATCAGTTTCAGAAGAAATTTTGGACTACATATAGTCCGTATGTGTAGGAAACACCGTTCTTTTGTTCTGGGCACACTCACATTTCCTGCTGTCTTAGAGACTCTAGAAAGCAAGAGTGTGCTTCTTGCTATAAAGCAGAGTGTGATCCATGGATGAGAACTATGCTGTGTGTTTCCCTTCAGAAATGGACTTAAATCCCAGGCTCTGTGTCTTCCTATAAGCAAGACTTCTTTTCAGGTAAGAGCAGTCACTTTTCAGTTCAAAGGAACTATATCGTTCACAAAGCTCACACGTTTCCCATCTTAACAGACAAGCATTGGATGTTAGAGGACCAGTGCTTTGTGTCAGTTTAAGAAGCAAATTTGGACTATATATGGTCCTTATGTGTAGGAAACACTGTTCTTTTGTTATCAGCACACTTTCGTTTCCTGCTGTCTTAGAGACTCTAGAAAGCAAGAGCGTGCTTCTCGTTCTAAAGCAGAGTGTGATCCTTGGATGAAAACTATGCTGTGTGTTTCACTTGAGAAAAGGAGTTATATCCCAGGCTCTGAGTCTCCCTACAAGCAAGACTTCGTTTCAGGTGAGGGCAGTCACTTTTCTGCTCAAAAGAAGTACATCGTTCACGAAGCTCACACGTTTCTTGTCTTAACTGACAAGCATTGGATGTAAGAGGACCAGTGCATTCAATCAGTTTCAGAAGAAGTTTTGGACTACATACAGTCCGTATTTGTAGGATACTCCGTTCTTTGTTCTCAGAACACTCAAGTTTCCTGCTGTCTTAGAGATCTGGAAAGCAAGAGCATGCTTCTCGCTCTAAAGCAGAGTGTGATCCATGGATGAGAACTGTTCTGTGTGTTTGCCATCAGAAATGGAGTTAAATCCCAGGCTCTGAGTCTTCCTACAAGCAAGACTTTGTATCAAGGTAAGGGCAGTCACTTTTCAGCTCAAACTAACTACATCGTTCACGAAGCTCACACGTTTCTCACCTTAACAGACAAGCATTGGATGTTAGAGGACCAGTGCTTTCTATCAGTTTCAGAAGCAGATTTGGACTATATAATGTCTATATGTGTAGGAAACACCCTTCTTTTGTTCTCAGCAAAATCACGTTTCCTGCTGTATTAGAGACTCTAGAAAGCAAGAGTGTGCTTCTTGTTCTAAAGCAGAGTGTGATCAATGGATGATTACACTGCTGTGTGTTTTACTTCAGAAATGGAGTTAAATCCCAGGCTCTGAGTCTTCCTACAAGCAAGACTTCAATTCAGGTAAGGGCTGTCATTTTTCTGCTCAAAGGAACTACATCGTTCATGAAGCTCACACGTTTCCCATCTTAACTGACAAGCATTGGATGTTAGTGGGTCAGTGCTTTGTATCAGTTTCAGAAGCAGAGTTGGACTAGATATGGTCTGTATGTGTAGGAAACACCGTTCTTTTGTTCTCAGCACACTCACGTTTCCTGCTGTGTTAGAGATTCTAGAAAGCAAGAGCGTGCTTCTTGTTCTAAAGCAGAGTGTCATCAATGGATGAGAACACTGCTGTGTGTTTCCCTTCAGAAATGGAGTTAAATCCCATGCTCTGAGTCTTCCTACAAGCAAGATTTCAATTCAGGTAAGGGCAGTCACTTTTTTGCTCAAACGAACTACATCGTTCATGAAGCTCACACGTTTCTCATCTTAACAGACAAGCATTGGATGTTAGAGGACCAGTGCTTTGTATCAGTTTAAGAAGCAGATTTGGACTAGATATGGTCCGTCTGTGTAGGAAACACCGTTTTTTTTTCTCAGCACACTCACGTTTCCTGCTGTCTTAGAGACTCTAGAAAGCAAGAGCGTGCTTCTCCTTCTGAAGCAGAGTGTGATCCATGGATGAAAACTATGCTGTGTGTTACACTTCAGAAAAGGAGTTAAATCCCAGGCTCTGAGTCTCCTTACAAGGAAGACTTTGTTTCAGGTGAGGGCAGTCACTTTTCTGCTCAAATGAACTACATCGTTCACGAAGCTCACACGTTTCTCATCTTAACTGACAAGCATTGGATGTTAGAGGACCAGTGCATTCAATCAGTTTCAGAAGAAGTTTTGGACTACATATAGTCCATATGTGTAGTAAACACCGTTCTTTTGTTCTCAGCACACTCAAGTTTCCTGCTGTCTTAGAGACTCTAGAAAGCAAGAGCATGCTTCTCACTCTAAAGCAGAGTGTGATCCATGGATGAGAACTATTCTGTGTGTTTGCCTTCAGAAATGGAGTTAAATCCCAGGCTCTGAGTCTTCCTTTTAGCAAGACTTTGTTTCAGGTAAGGGCAGTCACTTTTCAGCTCAAACGAACTATATCGTTCACAAAGCTCACACGTTTCCCATCTTAACAGACAAGCATTGGATGTTAGAGGACCAGTGCTTTGTATCAGTTCAAGAAGCAGATTTGGACTATATATGGTCCGTATGTGTAGGAAACACTGTTCTTTTGTTGTCAGCACACTTACGTTTCCTGCTGTCTTAGAGACTCTAGAAAGCAAGAGCGTGCTTCTCGTTCTAAAGCAGAGTGTGATCCTTGGATGAAAACTATGCTGTGTGTTTCACTTGAGAAAAGGAGTTAAATCCCAGGCTCTGAGTCTCCCTACAGGCAAGACTTCGTTTCAGGTGAGGGCAGTCACTTTTCTGCTCAAAAGAAGTGCATCGTTCACGAAGCTCACACGTTTCTCGTCTTAACTGACAAGCATTGGATGTAAGAGGACCAGTGCATTCAATCAGTTTCAGAAGAAGTTTTGGACTACATACAGTCCGTATTTGTAGGAAACTCCGTTCTTTGTTCTCAGCACACTCAAGTTTCCTGCTGTCTTAGAGACTCTAGAAAGCAAGAGCATGCTTCTCGCTCTAAACAGAGTGTGATCCATGGATGAGAACTATTCTGTGTGTTTGCCATCAGAAATGGAGTTAAATCCCAGGCTCTGAGTCTTCCTACAAGCAAGACTTTGTATCAAGGTAAGGGCAGTCACTTTTCAGCTCAAACTAACTATATCGTTCACGAAGCTCACACGTTTCTCACCTTAACAGACAAGCATTGGATGTTAGAGGACCAGTGCTTTCTATCAGTTTCAGAAGCAGATTTGGACTATATAATGTCTGTATGTGTAGGAAACACCCTTCTTTTGTTCTCAGCAAAATCATATTTCCTGCTGTATTAGAGACTCTAGAAAGCAAGAGTGTGCTTCTTGTTCTAAAGCAGAGTGTGATCAATGGATGATTACACTGCTGTGTGTTTTACTTCAGAAATGGAGTTAAATCCCAGGCTCTGAGTCTTCCTACAAGCAAGACTTCAATTCAGGTAAGGGCTGTCATTTTTCTGCTCAAAGGAACTACATCGTTCATGAAGCTCACACGTTTCCCATCTTAACTGACAAGCATTGGATGTTAGTGGGTCAGTGCTTTGTATCAGTTTCAGAAGCAGAGTTGGACTAGATATGGTCTGTATGTGTAGGAAACACCGTTCTTTTGTTCTCAGCACACTCACGTTTCCTGCTGTGTTAGAGACTCTAGAAAGCAAGAGCGTGCTTCTTGTTCTAAAGCAGAGTGTCATCAATGAAAGAGAACACTGCTGTGTGTTTCCCTTCAGAAATGGAGTTAAATCCCAGGCTCTGAGTCTTCCTACAAGCAAGACTTCAATTCAGGGAAGGGCAGTCACTTTTTTGCTCAAACGAACTACATCGTTCATGAAGCTCACACGTTTCTCATCTTAACAGACAAGCATTGGACGTTAGAGGACCAGTGCTTTGTATCAGTTTAAGAAGCAGATTTCGACTAGATATGGTCCGTCTGTGTAGGAAACACCGTTTTTTGTTTCTCAGCACACTCACGTTTCCTGCTGTCTTAGAGACTCTAGAAAGCAAGAGCGTGCTTCTCCTTCTAAAGCAGAGTGTGATCCATGGATGAAAACTATGCTGTGTGTTTCACTTCAGAAAAGGAGTTAAATCCCAGGCTCTGAGTCTCCCTACAAGAAAGACTTCGATCCAGGTAAGGGCAGTCACTTTTCTGCTCAAACGAACTACATCTTTGACGAAGCTCACACGTTTCTCATCTTAACTGACAAGCATTGGATGTTAGAGGACCTGTGCATTCTATCAGTTTCAGAAGAAATTTTGGACTACATATAGTCCGTATGTGTAGGAAACACCGTTCTTTTGTTCTGGGCACACTCACATTTCCTGCTGTCTTAGAGACTCTAGAAAGCAAGAGTGTGCTTCTTGCTATAAAGCAGAGTGTGATCCATGGATGAGAACTATGCTGTGTGTTTCCCTTCAGAAATGGACTTAAATCCCAGGCTCTGTGTCTTCCTATAAGCAAGACTTCTTTTCAGGTAAGAGCAGTCACTTTTCAGTTCAAAGGAACTATATCGTTCACAAAGCTCACACGTTTCCCATCTTAACAGACAAGCATTGGATGTTAGAGGACCAGTGCTTTGTATCAGTTCAAGAAGCAGATTTGGACTATATATGGTCCGTATGTGTAGGAAACACTGTTCTTTTGTTGTCAGCACACTTAGGTTTCCTGCTGTCTTAGAGACTCTAGAAAGCAAGAGCGTGCTTCTCGTTCTAAAGCAGAGTGTGATCCTTGGATGAAAACTATGCTGTGTGTTTCACTTGAGAAAAGGAGTTAAATCCCAGGCTCTGAGTCTCCCCACAGGCAAGACTTCGTTTCAGGTGAGGGCAGTCACTTTTCTGCTCAAAAGAAGTGCATCGTTCACGAAGCTCACACGTTTCTCGTCTTAACTGACAAGCATTGGATGTAAGAGGACCAGTGCATTCAATCAGTTTCAGAAGAAGTTTTGGACTACATACAGTCCGTATTTGTAGGAAACTCCGTTCTTTGTTCTCAGCACACTCAAGTTTCCTGCTGTCTTAGAGACTCTAGAAAGCAAGAGCATGCTTCTCGCTCTAAAGCAGAGTGTGATCCATGGATGAGAACTATTCTGTGTGTTTGCCATCAGAAATGGAGTTAAATCCCAGGCTCTGAGTCTTCCTACAAGCAAGACTTTGTATCAAGGTAAGGGCAGTCACTTTTCAGCTCAAACTAACTACATCGTTCACGAAGCTCACACGTTTCTCACCTTAACAGACAAGCATTGGATGTTAGAGGACCAGTGCTTTCTATCAGTTTCAGAAGCAGATTTGGACTATATAATGTCTGTATGTGTAGGAAACACCCTTCTTTTGTTCTCAGCAAAATCACATTTCCTGCTGTATTAGAGACTCTAGAAAGCAAGAGTGTGCTTCTTGTTCTAAAGCAGAGTGTGATCAATGGATGATTACACTGCTGTGTGTTTTACTTCAGAAATGGAGTTAAATCCCAGGCTCTGAGTCTTCCTACAAGCAAGACTTCAATTCAGGTAAGGGCTGTCATTTTTCTGCTCAAAGGAACTACATCGTTCATGAAGCTCACACGTTTCCCATCTTAACTGACAAGCATTGGATGTTAGTGGGTCAGTGCTTTGTATCAGTTTCAGAAGCAGAGTTGGACTAGATATGGTCTGTATGTGTAGGAAACACCGTTCTTTTGTTCTCAGCACACTCACGTTTCCTGCTGTGTTAGAGACTCTAGAAAGCAAGAGCGTGCTTCTTGTTCTAAAGCAGAGTGTCATCAATGAATGAGAACACTGCTGTGTGTTTCCCTTCAGAAATGGAGTTAAATCCCAGGCTCTGAGTCTTCCTACAAGCAAGACTTCAATTCAGGTAAGGGCAGTCACTTTTTTGCTCAAACGAACTACATCGTTCATGAAGCTCACACGTTTCTCATCTTAACAGACAAGCATTGGATGTTAGAGGACCAGTGCTTTGTATCAGTTTCAGAAGCAGATTTGGACTAGATATGGTCCGTCTGTGTAGGAAACACCGTTTTTTTTTTCTCAGCACTCTCACGTTTCCTGCTGTCTTAGAGACTCTAGAAAGCAAGAGCGTGCTTGTCCTTCTAAAGCAGAGTGTGATCCATGGATGAAAACTATGCTGTGTGTTACACTTCAGAAAAGGAGTTAAATCCCAGGCTCTGAGTCTCCCTACAAGAAAGACTTCGTTTCAGGTAAGGGCAGTCACTTTTCTGCTAACGAACTACATCTTTGACGAAGCTCACACGTTTCTCATCTTAACTGACAAGCATTGGATGTTAGAGGACCCGTGCATTCTATCAGTTTCAGAAGAAATTTTGGACTACATATAGTCCGTATGTGTAGGAAACACCGTTCTTTTGTTCTGGGCACACTCACATTTCCTGCTGTCTTAGAGACTCTAGAAAGCAAGAGTGTGCTTCTTGCTATAAAGCAGAGTGTGATCCATGGATGAGAACTATGCTGTGTGTTTCCCTTCAGAAATGGACTTAAATCCCAGGCTCTGTGTCTTCCTATAAGCAAGACTTCTTTTCAGGTAAGAGCAGTCACTTTTCAGTTCAAAGGAACTATATCGTTCACAAAGCTCACACGTTTCCCATCTTAAGAGACAAGCATTGGATGTTAGAGGACCAGTGCTTTGTGTCAGTTTAAGAAGCAGATTTGGACTATATATGGTCCTTATGTGTAGGAAACACTCTTCTTTTGTTATCAGCACACTTTCGTTTCCTGCTGTCTTAGAGACTCTAGAAAGCAAGAGTGTGCTTCTCGTTCTAAAGCAGAGTGTGATCCTTGGATGAAAACTATGCTGTGTGTTTCACTTAAGAAAAGGAGTTAAATCCCAGGCTCTGAGTCTCCCTACAAGCAAGACTTCGTTTCAGGTGAGGGCAGTCACTTTTATGCTCAAAAGAAGTACATCGTTCACGAAGCTCACACGTTTCTTGTCTTAACTGACAAGCATTGGATGTAAGAGGACCAGTGCATTCAATCAGTTTCAGAAGAAGTTTTGGACTACATACAGTCCGTATTTGTAGGAAACTCCGTTCTTTGTTCTCAGCACACTCAAGTTTCCTGCTGTCTTAGAGATCTGGAAAGCAAGAGCATGCTTCTCGCTCTAAAGCAGAGTGTGATCCATGGATGAGAACTGTTCTGTGTATTTGCCATCAGAAATGGAGTTAAATCCCAGGCTCTGAGTCTTCCTACAAGCAAGACTTTGTATCAAGGTAAGGGCAGTCACTTTTCAGCTCAAACTAACTACATCGTTCACGAAGCTCACACGTTTCTCACCTTAACAGACAAGCATTGGATGTTAGAGGACCAGTGCTTTCTATCAGTTTCAGAAGCAGATTTGGACTATATAATGTCTGTATGTGTAGGAAACACCCTTCTTTTGTTCTCAGCAAAATCACGTTTCCTGCTGTCTTAGAGACTCTAGAAAGCAAGAGTGTGCTTCTTGCTATAAAGCAGAGTGTGATCCATGGATGAGAACTATGCTGTGTGTTTCCCTTCAGAAATGGACTTAAATCCCAGGCTCTGTGTCTTCCTACAAGCAAGACTTCTTTTCAGGTAAGAGCAACCACTTTTCAGTTCAAAGGAACTATATCGTTCACAAAGCTCACACGTTTCCCATCTTAACTGACAAACATTGGATGTTAGAGGACCAGTGCTTTGTATCAGTTTAAGAAGTAGATTTGGACTATATAATGTCCGTATGTGTAGGAAACACCCTTCTTTTGTTCTCAGCAAAATCACGTTTCCTGCTGTATTAGAGACTCTAGAAAGCAAGAGCGTGCTTCTCCTTCTAAAGCAGAGTGTGATCCATGGATGAAAACTATGCTGTGTGTTACACTTCAGAAAAGGAGTTAAATCCCAGGCTCTGAGTCTCCCTACAAGCAAGACTTCGTTTCAGGTGAGGGCAGTCACTTTTCTGCTCAAATGAACTACATCGTTCACGAAGCTCACACGTTTCTCATCTTAACTGACAAGCATTGGATGTTAGAGGACCAGGGCAGTCAATCAGTTTCAGAAGAAGTTTTGGACTACATATAGTCCATATGTGTAGGAAACACCGTTCTTTTGTTCTGGGCACACTCACATTTCCTGCTGTCTTAGAGACTCTAGAAAGCAAGAGTGTGCTTCTTGCTATAAAGCAGAGTGTGATCCATGGATGAGAACTATGCTGTGTGTTTCCCTTCAGAAATGGACTTAAATCCCAGGCTCTGTGTCTTCCTACAAGCAAGACTTCTTTTCAGGTAAGAGCAGTCACTTTTCAGTTCAAAGGAACTATATCGTTCACAAAGCTCACACGTTTCCCATCTTAACTGACAAACATTGGATGTTAGAGCACCAGTGCTTTGTATCAGTTTAAGAAGCAGATTTGGACTATATAATGTCCGTATGTGTAGGAAACACCCTTCTTTTGTTCTCAGCAAAATCTCGTTTCCTGCTGTATTAGAGACTCTAGAAAGCAAGAGTGTGCTTCTTGTTCTAAAGCAGAGTGTGATCAATGGATGATTACACTGCTGTGTGTTTTACTTCAGAAATGGAGTTAAATCCCAGGCTCTGAGTCTTCCTACAAGCAAGACTTCAATTCAGGTAAGGGCTGTCATTTTTCTGCTCAAAGGAACTACATCGTTCATGAAGCTCACACGTTTCCCATCTTAACTGACAAGCATTGGATGTTAGTGGGTCAGTGCTTTGTATCAGTTTCAGAAGCAGAGTTGGACTAGATATGGTCTGTATGTGTAGTAAACACCGTTCTTTTGTTCTCAGCACACTCACGTTTCCTGCTGTGTTAGAGACTCTAGAAAGCAAGAGCGTGCTTCTTGTTCTAAAGCAGAGTGTCATCAATGAATGAGAACACTGCTGTGTGTTTCCCTTCAGAAATGGAGTTAAATCCCAGGCTCTGAGTCTTCCTACAAGCAAGACTTCAATTCAGGTAAGGGCAGTCACTTTTTTGCTCAAACGAACTACATCGTTCATGAAGCTCACACGTTTCTCATCTTAACAGACAAGCATTGGATGTTAGAGGACCAGTGCTTTGTATCAGTTTAAGAAGCAGATTTGGACTAGATATGGTCCGTCTGTGTAGGAAACACCGTTTTTTTTTTCTCAGCACTCTCACGTTTCCTGCTGTCTTAGAGAATCTAGAAAGCAAGAGCGTGCTTCTCGCTCTAAAGCAGAGTGTGATCCATGGAGGAAAACTCTGCTGTGTGTTTCACTTCAGAAAAGGAGTTAAATCCCAGGCTCTGAGTCTCCCTACAAGAAAGACTTCGTTTCAGGTAAGGGCAGTCACTTTTCTGCTCAAACGAACTACATCTTTGACGAAGCTCACACGTTTCTCATCTTAACTGACAAGCATTGGATGTTAGAGGACCAGTGCATTCTATCAGTTTCAGAAGAAATTTTGGACTACATATAGTCCGTATGTGTAGGAAACACCGTTCTTTTGTTCTGGGCACACTCACATTTCCTGCTGTCTTAGAGACTCTAGAAAGCAAGAGTGTGCTTCTTGCTATAAAGCAGAGTGTGATCCATGGATGAGAACTATGCTGTGTGTTTCCCTTCAGAAATGGACTTAAATCCCAGGCTCTGTGTCTTCCTATAAGCAAGACTTCTTTTCAGGTAAGAGCAGTCACTTTTCAGTTCAAAGGAACTATATCGTTCACAAAGCTCACACGTTTCCCATCTTAACAGACAAGCATTGGATGTTAGAGGACCAGTGCTTTGTATCAGTTCAAGAAGCAGATTTGGACTATATATGGTCCGTATGTGTAGGAAACACTGTTCTTTTGTTGTCAGCACACTTTCGTTTCCTGCTGTCTTAGAGACTCTAGAAAGCAAGAGCGTGCTTCTCGTTCTAAAGCAGAGTGTGATCCTTGGATGAAAACTATGCTGTGTGTTTCACTTGAGAAAAGGAGTTAAATCCCAGGCTCTGAGTCTCCCTACAAGCAATACTTCGTTTCAGGTGAGGGCAGTCACTTTTCTGCTCAAAAGAAGTACATCGTTCACGAAGCTCACACGTTTCTCGTCTTAACTGACAAGCATTGGATGTAAGAGGACCAGTGCATTCAATCAGTTTCAGAAGAAGTTTTGGACTACATACAGTCCGTAATTTGTAGGAAACTCCGTTCTTTGTTCTCAGCACACTCAAGTTTCCTGCTGTCTTAGAGATCTGGAAAGCAAGAGCATGCTTCTCGCTCTAAAGCAGAGTGTGATCCATGGATGAGAACTATTCTGTGTGTTTGCCATCAGAAATGGAGTTAAATCCCAGGCTCTGAGTCTTCCTACAAGCAAGACTTTGTATCAAGGTAAGGGCAGTCACTTTTCAGCTCAAACTAACTACATCGTTCACGAAGCTCACACGTTTCTCACCTTAACAGACAAGCATTGGATATTAGAGGACCAGTGCTTTCTATCAGTTTTAGAAGCAGATTTGGACTATATAATGTCTGTATGTGTAGGAAACACCCTTCTTTTGTTCTCAGCAAAATCACGTTTCCTGCTGTATTAGAGACTCTAGAAAGCAAGAGTGTGCTTCTTGTTCTAAAGCAGAGTGTGATCAATGGATGATTACACTGCTGTGTGCTTTACTTCAGAAATGGAGTTAAATCCCAGGCTCTGAGTCTTCCTACAAGCAAGACTTCAATTCAGGTAAGGGCTGTCATTTTTCTGCTCAAAGGAACTACATCGTTCATGAAGCTCACACGTTTCCCATCTTAACTGACAAGCATTGGATGTTAGTGGGTCAATGCTTTGTATCAGTTTCAGAAGCAGAGTTGGACTAGATATGGTCTGTATGTGTAGGAAACACCGTTCTTTTGTTCTCAGCACACTCACGTTTCCTGCTGTGTTAGAGACTCTAGAAAGCAAGAGCGTGCTTCTTGTTCTAAAGCAGAGTGTCATCAATGAATGAGAACACTGCTGTGTGTTTCCCTTCAGAAATGGAGTTAAATCCCAGGCTCTGAGTCTTCCTACAAGCAAGACTTCAATTCAGGTAAGGGCAGTCACTTTTTTGCTCAAACGAACTACATCGTTCATGAAGCTCACACTTTTCTCATCTTAACAGACAAGCATTGGATGTTAGAGGACCAGTGCTTTGTATCAGTTTAAGAAGCAGATTTGGACTAGATATGGTCCGTCTGTGTAGGAAACACCGTTTTTTTTTTCTCAGCACACTCACGTTTCCTGCTGTCTTAGAGACTCTAGAAAGCAAGAGCGTGCTTCTCCTTCTGAAGCAGAGTGTGATCCATGGATGAAAACTATGCTGTGTGTTACACTTCAGAAAAGGAGTTAAATCCCAGGCTCTGAGTCTCCTTACAAGGAAGACTTTGTTTCAGGTGAGGGCAGTCACTTTTCTGCTCAAATGAACTACATCGTTCACGAAGCTCACACGTTTCTCATCTTAACTGACAAGCATTGGATGTTAGAGGACCAGTGCATTCAATCAGTTTCAGAAGAAGTTTTGGACTACATATAGTCCATATGTGTAGGAAACACCGTTCTTTTGTTCTCAGCACACTCAAGTTTCCTGCTGTCTTAGAGACTCTAGAAAGCAAGAGCATGCTTCTCACTCTAAAGCAGAGTGTGATCCATGGATGAGAACTATTCTGTGTGTTTGCCTTCAGAAATGGAGTTAAATCCCAGGCTCTGAGTCTTCCTTTTAGCAAGACTTTGTTTCAGGTAAGGGCAGTCACTTTTCAGCTCAAACGAACTACATCGTTCATGAAGCTCACATGTTTCTCATCTTAACAGACAAGCATTGGATGTTAGAGGACCAGTGCTTTGTATCAGTTTAAGAAGCAGATTTCGACTAGATATGGTCCGTCTGTGTAGGAAACACCGTTTTTTGTTTCTCAGCACACTCACGTTTCCTGCTGTCTTAGAGACTCTAGAAAGCAAGAGCGTGCTTCTCCTTCTAAAGCAGAGTGTGATCCATGGATGAAAACTATGCTGTGTGTTTCACTTCAGAAAAGGAGTTAAATCCCAGGCTCTGAGTCTCCCTACAAGAAAGACTTCGTTTCAGGTAAGGGCAGTCACTTTTCTGCTCAAACGAACTACATCTTTGACGAAGCTCACACGTTTCTCATCTTAACTGACAAGCATTGGATGTTAGAGGACCAGTGCATTCTATCAGTTTCAGAAGCAGATTTGGACTATATAATGTCTGTATGTGTAGGAAACACCCTTCTTTTGTTCTCAGCAAAATCACGTTTCCTGCTGTATTAGAGACTCTAGAAAGCAAGAGTGTGCTTCTTGTTCTAAAGCAGAGAGTGATCAATGGATGATTACACTGCTGTGTGTTTTACTTCAGAAATGGAGTTAAATCCCAGGCTCTGAGTCTTACTACAAGCAAGACTTCAATTCAGGTAAGGGCTGTCATTTTTCTGCTCAAAGGAACTACATCGTTCATGAAGCTCACACGTTTCCCATCTTAACTGACAAGCATTGGATGTTAGTGGGTCAGTGCTTTGTATCAGTTTCAGAAGCAGAGTTGGACTAGATATGGTCTGTATGTGTAGGAAACACCGTTCTTTTGTTCTCAGCACACTCACGTTTCCTGCTGTGTTAGAGATTCTAGAAAGCAAGAGCGTGCTTCTTGTTCTAAAGCAGAGTGTCATCAATGAATGAGAACACTGCTGTGTGTTTCCCTTCAGAAATGGAGTTAAATCCCAGGCTCTGAGTCTTCCTACAAGCAAGACTTCAATTCAGGTAAGGGCAGTCACTTTTTTGCTCAAACGAACTACATCGTTCATGAAGCTCACACGTTTCTCATCTTAACAGACAAGCATTGGATGTTAGAGGACCAGTGCTTTGTATCAGTTTCAGAAGCAGATTTGGACTAGATATGGTCCGTCTGTGTAGGAAACACCGTTTTTTTTTTCTCAGCACTCTCACGTTTCCTGCTGTCTTAGAGACTCTAGAAAGCAAGAGCGTGCTTGTCCTTCTAAAGCAGAGTGTGATCCATGGATGAAAACTATGCTGTGTGTTACACTTCAGAAAAGGAGTTAAATCCCAGGCTCTGAGTCTCCCTACAAGAAAGACTTCGTTTCAGGTAAGGGCAGTCACTTTTCTGCTCAAACGAACTACATCTTTGACGAAGCTCACACGTTTCTCATCTTAACTGACAAGCATTGGATGTTAGAGGACCCGTGCATTCTATCAGTTTCAGAAGAAATTTTGGACTACATATAGTCCGTATGTGTAGGAAACACCGTTCTTTTGTTCTGGGCACACTCACATTTCCTGCTGTCTTAGAGACTCTAGAAAGCAAGAGTGTGCTTCTTGCTATAAAGCAGAGTGTGATCCATGGATGAGAACTATGCTGTGTGTTTCCCTTCAGAAATGGACTTAAATCCCAGGCTCTGTGTCTTCCTATAAGCAAGACTTCTTTTCAGGTAAGAGCAGTCACTTTTCAGTTCAAAGGAACTATATCGTTCACAAAGCTCACACGTTTCCCATCTTAACAGACAAGCATTGGATGTTAGAGGACCAGTGCTTTGTGTCAGTTTAAGAAGCAAATTTGGACTATATATGGTCCTTATGTGTAGGAAACACTGTTCTTTTGTTATCAGCACACTTTCGTTTCCTGCTGTCTTAGAGACTCTAGAAAGCAAGAGCGTGCTTCTCGTTCTAAAGCAGAGTGTGATCCTTGGATGAAAACTATGCTGTGTGTTTCACTTGAGAAAAGGAGTTATATCCCAGGCTCTGAGTCTCCCTACAAGCAAGACTTCGTTTCAGGTGAGGGCAGTCACTTTTCTGCTCAAAAGAAGTACATCGTTCACGAAGCTCACACGTTTCTTGTCTTAACTGACAAGCATTGGATGTAAGAGGACCAGTGCATTCAATCAGTTTCAGAAGAAGTTTTGGACTACATACAGTCCGTATTTGTAGGATACTTCGTTCTTTGTTCTCAGAACACTCAAGTCTCCTGCTGTCTTAGAGATCTGGAAAGCAAGAGCATGCTTCTCGCTCTAAAGCAGAGTGTGATCCATGGATGAGAACTATTCTGTGTGTTTGCCATCAGAAATGGAGTTAAATCCCAGGCTCTGAGTCTTCCTACAAGCAAGACTTTGTATCAAGGTAAGGGCAGTCACTTTTCAGCTCAAACTAACTACATCGTTCACGAAGCTCACACGTTTCTCACCTTAACAGACAAGCATTGGATGTTAGAGGACCAGTGCTTTCTATCAGTTTCAGAAGCAGATTTGGACTATATAATGTCTGTATGTGTAGGAAACACCCTTCTTTTGTTCTCAGCAAAATCACGTTTCCTGCTGTATTAGAGACTCTAGAAAGCAAGAGTGTGCTTCTTGTTCTAAAGCAGAGTGTGATCAATGGATGATTACACTGCTGTGTGTTTTACTTCAGAAATGGAGTTAAATCCCAGGCTCTGAGTCTTCCTACAAGCAAGACTTCAATTCAGGTAAGGGCTGTCATTTTTCTGCTCAAAGGAACTACATCGTTCATTAAGCTCACACGTTTCCCATCTTAACTGACAAGCATTGGATGTTAGTGGGTCAGTGCTTTGTATCAGTTTCAGAAGCAGAGTTGGACTAGATATGGTCTGTATGTGTAGGAAACACCGTTCTTTTGTTCTCAGCACACTCACGTTTCCTGCTGTGTTAGAGATTCTAGAAAGCAAGAGCGTGCTTCTTGTTCTAAAGCAGAGTGTCATCAATGGATGAGAACACTGCTGTGTGTTTCCCTTCAGAAATGGAGTTAAATCCCATGCTCTGAGTCTTCCTACAAGCAAGACTTCAATTCAGGTAAGGGCAGTCACTTTTTTGCTCAAACGAACTACATCGTTCATGAAGCTCACACGTTTCTCATCTTAACAGACAAGCATTGGATGTTAGAGGACCAGTGCTTTGTATCAGTTTAAGAAGCAGATTTGGACTAGATATGGTCCGTCTGTGTAGGAAACACCGTTTTTTTTTCTCAGCACACTCACGTTTCCTGCTGTCTTAGAGACTCTAGAAAGCAAGAGCGTGCTTCTCCTTCTGAAGCAGAGTGTGATCCATGGATGAAAACTATGCTGTGTGTTACACTTCAGAAAAGGAGTTAAATCCCAGGCTCTGAGTCTCCTTACAAGGAAGACTTTGTTTCAGGTGAGGGCAGTCACTTTTCTGCTCAAATGAACTACATCGTTCACGAAGCTCACACGTTTCTCATCTTAACTGACAAGCATTGGATGTTAGAGGACCAGTGCATTCAATCAGTTTCAGAAGAAGTTTTGGACTACATATAGTCCATATGTGTAGGAAACACCGTTCTTTTGTTCTCAGCACACTCAAGTTTCCTGCTGTCTTAGAGACTCTAGAAAGCAAGAGCATGCTTCTCACTCTAAAGCAGAGTGTGATCGATGGATGAGAACTATTCTGTGTGTTTGCCTTCAGAAATGGAGTTAAATCCCAGGCTCTGAGTCTTCCTTTTAGCAAGACTTTGTTTCAGGTAAGGGCAGTCACTTTTCAGCTCAAACGAACTACATCGTTCATGAAGCTCACATGTTTCTCATCTTAACAGACAAGCATTGGATGTTAGAGGACCAGTGCTTTGTATCAGTTTAAGAAGCAGATTTCGACTAGATATGGTCCGTCTGTGTAGGAAACACCGTTTTTTGTTTCTCAGCACACTCACGTTTCCTGCTGTCTTAGAGACTCTAGAAAGCAAGAGCGTGCTTCTCCTTCTAAAGCAGAGTGTGATCCATGGATGAAAACTATGCTGTGTGTTTCACTTCAGAAAGGGAGTTAAATCCCAGGCTCTGAGTCTCCCTACAAGAAAGACTTCGATCCAGGTAAGGGCAGTCACTTTTCTGCTCAAACGAACTACATCTTTGACGAAGCTCACACGTTTCTCATCTTAACTGACAAGCATTGGATGTTAGAGGACCAGTGCATTCTATCAGTTTCAGAAGAAATTTTGGACTACATATAGTCCGTATGTGTAGGAAACACCGTTCTTTTGTTCTGGGCACACTCACATTTCCTGCTGTCTTAGAGACTCTAGAAAGCAAGAGTGTGCTTCTTGCTATAAAGCAGAGTGTGATCCATGGATGAGAACTATGCTGTGTGTTTCCCTTCAGAAATGGACTTAAATCCCAGGCTCTGTGTCTTCCTATAAGCAAGACTTCTTTTCAGGTAAGAGCAGTCACTTTTCAGTTCAAAGGAACTATATCGTTCACAAAGCTCACACGTTTCCCATCTTAACAGACAAGCATTGGATGTTAGAGGACCAGTGCTTTGTATCAGTTCAAGAAGCAGATTTGGACTATATATGGTCCGTATGTGTAGGAAACACTGTTCTTTTGTTGTCAGCACACTTACGTTTCCTGCTGTCTTAGAGACTCTAGAAAGCAAGAGCGTGCTTCTCGTTCTAAAGCAGAGTGTGATCCTTGGATGAAAACTATGCTGTGTGTTTCACTTGAGAAAAGGAGTTAAATCCCAGGCTCTGAGTCTCCCTACAGGCAAGACTTCGTTTCAGGTGAGGGCAGTCACTTTTCTGCTCAAAAGAAGTGCATCGTTCACGAAGCTCACACGTTTCTCGTCTTAACTGACAAGCATTGGATGTAAGAGGACCAGTGCATTCAATCAGTTTCAGAAGAAGTTTTGGACTACATACAGTCCGTATTTGTAGGAAACTCCGTTCTTTGTTCTCAGCACACTCAAGTTTCCTGCTGTCTTAGAGACTCTAGAAAGCAAGAGCATGCTTCTCGCTCTAAAGTAGAGTGTGATCCATGGATGAGAACTATTCTGTGTGTTTGCCATCAGAAATGGAGTTAAATCCGAGGCTCTGAGTCTTCCTACAAGCAAGACTTTGTATCAAGGTAAGGGCAGTCACTTTTCAGCTCAAACTAACTACATCGTTCACGAAGCTCACACGTTTCTCACCTTAACAGACAAGCATTGGATGTTAGAGGACCAGTGCTTTCTATCAGTTTCAGAAGCAGATTTGGACTATATAATGTCTGTATGTGTAGGAAACACCCTTCTTTTGTTCTCAGCAAAATCACATTTCCTGCTGTATTAGAGACTCTAGAAAGCAAGAGTGTGCTTCTTGTTCTAAAGCAGAGTGTGATCAATGGATGATTACACTGCTGTGTGTTTTACTTCAGAAATGGAGTTAAATCCCAGGCTCTGAGTCTTCCTACAAGCAAGACTTCAATTCAGGTAAGGGCTGTCATTTTTCTGCTCAAAGGAACTACATCGTTCATGAAGCTCACACGTTTCCCATCTTAACTGACAAGCATTGGATGTTAGTGGGTCAGTGGTTTGTATCAGTTTCAGAAGCAGAGTTGGACTAGATATGGTCTGTATGTGTAGGAAACACCGTTCTTTTGTTCTCAGCACACTCACGTTTCCTGCTGTGTTAGAGACTCTAGAAAGCAAGAGCGTGCTTCTTGTTCTAAAGCAGAGTGTCATCAATGAATGAGAACACTGCTGTGTGTTTCCCTTCAGAAATGGAGTTAAATCCCAGGCTCTGAGTCTTCCTACAAGCAAGACTTCAATTCAGGTAAGGGCAGTCACTTTTTTGCTCAAACGAACTACATCGTTCACGAAGCTCACACGTTTCTCACCTTAACAGACAAGCATTGGATGTTAGAGGACCAGTGCTTTGTATCAGTTTCAGAAGCAGAGTTGGACTAGATATGGTCCATATGTGTAGGAAACACCGTTCTTTTGTTCTCAGCAAAATCACGTTTCCTGCTGTCTTAGAGACTCTAGAAAGCAAGAGCGTGCTTCTTGTTCTAAAGCAGAGTGTGATCACTGGATGATTACACTGCTGTGTGTTTTACTTCAGAAATGGAGTTAAATCCCAGGCTCTGAGTCCTCCTACAAGCAAGACTTTAATTCAGGTAAGGGCCGTCACTTTTCTGCTCAAACGAACTACATCGTTCATGAAGATCACACATTTCCCATCTTAAATGACAAGCATTGGATGTTAGAGGGTCAGTGCTTTGTATCAGTTTTAGAAGCAGATTTAGACTACATATGGTCCGTATGTGTTAGGAAACACCGTTCTTTTATTCTGGGCACACTCAGATTTCCTGCTGTATTAGAGACTCTAGAAAGCAAGAGTGTGCTTCTCGCTCTAAAGCAGAGTGTGATCCATGGATGAGAACTATGCTGTGTGTTTCCCTTCAGAAATGGAGTTAAATCCCAGGCTCTGAGTCTTCCTACAAGCAAGACTTCGATTCAGGTAAGGGCAGTCACTTTTCAGCTCAAACGAACTACATCGTTCACTGAGCTCACACGTTTCTCATCTTAACTGACAAGCATTCGATGTTAGAGGGTCAGTGCTTTGTATCAGTTTCAGAAGCAGAGTTGGACTACATATGATCCATATGTGTAGGAAACCTCGATCTTTTGTTCTGGGCACAGTCACGTTTCCTGCTGTCTTAGAGACTCTAGAAAGCAAGAGCGTGCTTCTCGCTCTAAAGCAGAGTGTGATCCATGGATGAAAACTATGCTGTGTGTTTCCCTTCAGAAAAGGAGTTAAATCCCAGGCTCTATGTCTTCCAACAAGCAAGACTTCGTTTCAGGTAAGGGCAGTCACTTTTCAGCTCAAACGAACTACATCTTTCACGGAGCTTACACGTTTCTCATCTTAACAGACAAGCATTGGATGTTAGAGGACCAGTGCTTTGTATCAGTTTCAGAAGCAGAGTTGGACTAGATATGGTCTGTATGTGTAGGAAACACCATTCTTTTGTTCTCAGCAAACTCACGTTTCCTGCTGTCTTAGAGACTCTAGAAAGCAAGAGCGTGCTTCTTGTTCTAAAGCAGAGTGTGATTAATGGATGAGAACACTGCTGTGTGTTTCCCTTCAGAAATGGAGTTAAATCCCAGGCTCTGAGTCTTCCTACCATCAAGACTTCGTTTAAGGTAAGGGCAGTTACTTTTCTGCTCAAACGAACTACATCGTTCATGAAGCTCACACGTTTCCCATCTTAACTGACAAGCATTGGATGTTAGAGGACCAGTGCTTTGTATGAGTTTCAGAAGCAGAGTTGGACTAGATATGGTCCGTATGTGTAGGAAACACCGTTCTTTTGTTCTCAGCACACTCACGTTTCCTGCTGTGTTAGAGACTCTATAAAGCAAGAGCGTGCTTCTCGCTCTAAAGCAGATTGTGATCCATGGATGAGAACTATGCTGTGTGTTTCCCTTCAGAAATGGAGTTAAATCCCAATCTCTGTGTCTTCCTACAAGCAAGACTTCGTTTCAGGTAAGGGCAGTCACTTTTCAGCTCAAACAAACTACATCGTTAAGAAAGATCACACGATTCTCATCTTAACTGACAAGCATTGGATGTTAGAACACCAGTGCATTGTATCAGTTTCAGAAGCAGATTTGGACCACATATGGTCCGTATATGTTGGAAACACCGTTCTTTTGTTCTGGGCACACTCAGATTTCCTGCTATATTAGAGACTCTAAAAGCAAGAGCGTGCTTCTCGCTCTAAAGCAGAGTGTGATCCATGCATGAGAACTATGCTGTGTGTTTCTCTTAAGAAATGGAGTTAAATCCCAGGCTCTGTTTCTTACTACAAGCAAGACTTCGTTTCAGGTAAGGGCAGTCACTTTTCAGTTCAAAGAAACTACATCATTCACAAATCTCACACGTTTCTCATCTTAACTGACAAGCATTGGATGTTAGAGGACCATTGCTTTGTATCAGTTTCAGAAGCAGAGTTGAACTAGATATGGTCCGTATGTGTAGGAAACACCGTTCTTTTGTTCTCAGCAAAATCACGTTTCCTGCTCTCTTAGAGACTCTAGAAAGCAAGAGCGTGCTTCTTGTTAGAAAGCAGAGTGTGATGAATGGATGATTACACTGCTGTGTGTTTTACTTCAGAAATGGAGTTAAATCCCAGGCTCTGAGTCTTCCTACAGGCAAGACTTCAATTCAGGTAAGGGCAGTCACTTTTCTGCTCAAACGAACTACATCTTTCCCGAAGGACACACGTTTCTCATCTTAACTGACAAGCATTGGATGTTAGAGGACCATTGCATTCTATCTGTTTCAGAAGAAGTTTTAGACTACATATAGTCCGTATGTGTAGGAAACACCGTTCTTTTGCTCTGGGCTAACTCACGTTTCCTGCTGTCTTAGAGACTCTAGAAAGCAAGAGCATGCTTCTCGCTCTAAAGCAGAGTGTGATCCATGGATAAGAACTATGCTGTGTGTTTGCTTTCAGAAATGGAGTTAAATCCCAGGCTCTGAGTCTTCCTACAAGCAAGACTTCAATTCAGGTAAGGCAGTCACTTTTCTGCTCAAACAAACTACATCGTTCATGAAGCTCACACGTTTCCCATCTTAACTGACAAGCATTGGATGTTAGAGGGTCATTGCTTTGTATCAGTTTCAGAAGCAGATTTGGACTAGATATGGTCCGTATGTGTAGGAAACTCCGTTCTTTTGTTCTCAGCAAAATCACGTTTCCTCCTGTCTTAGAGACTCTAAAAAGCAAGAGCGTGCTTCTTATTCTAAAGCAGAGTGTGATCAATGGATGAGAACACTGCTGTGTGTTTCAATTCAGAAATGGAGTTAAATCCCAGGCTCTGAGTCTGCAAACAAGCAAGACTTCGTTTAAGGTATGGGCAGTCACTTTTTTGCTCAAACGAACTACATCGTTCATGAAGCTCACACTTTTCCCATCGTAAATGACAAGCATTGGATTTTAGAGGACCAGTGCTTTGTATGAGTTTCAGAAGATGAGATGTACTAGATATGGTCCATATGTGTAGGAAACACCGTTCTATTGTTCTGGGCACACTCAAATTTCCTGTTGTCTTAGAGACTCTAGAAAGCAAGAGTGTGCTTCTCGCTCTAACCACAGTGTGATCCATGGATGAATACTATGCTGTGTGTTTCCCTTCAGAAATGGAGTTAAATCCCAGGCTCTGTGTCTTCCTACAAGCAAGAATTCGTTTCAGGTAAGGGTAGTCACTTTGCAGTTCAAAGGAACTACATCATTCACAAAGCTCACACGTATCTCATCTTAACAGACAAACATTTGATGTTAGAAGACCAGTGATTTGTATCAGTTTCAGAAGCAGAGTTGAACTAGATATGGTCCATATGTGTAGGAAACACCGTTCTTTTGTTCTCAGCACACTCACGTTTCCTGCTGTCTTAGAGACTCTAGAAAGCAAGAGCGTGCTTCTTGTTCTAAAGCAGAGTGTGATTAATGGATGAGAACACTGCTGTGTGTTTCCCTTCAGAAATGGAGTTAAATCCCAGGCTCTGAGACTTCCTACCATCAAGACTTCGTTTAAGGTAAGGGCAGTTACTTTTCTGCTCAAACGAACTACATCGTTCATGAAGCTCACACGTTTCCCATCTTAACTGACAAGCATTGGATGTTAGAGGACCAGTGCTTTGTGTCAGTTTAAGAAGCAAATTTGGACTATATATGGTCCTTATGTGTAGGAAACACTGTTCTTTTGTTATCAGCACACTTTCGTTTCCTGCTGTCTTAGAGACTCTAGAAAGCAAGAGCGTGCTTCTCGTTCTAAAGCAGAGTGTGATCCTTGGATGAAAACTATGCTGTGTGTTTCACTTGAGAAAAGGAGTTATATCCCAGGCTCTGAGTCTCCCTACAAGCAAGACTTCGTTTCAGGTGAGGGCAGTCACTTTTCTGCTCAAAAGAAGTACATCGTTCACGAAGCTCACACGTTTCTTGTCTTAACTGACAAGCATTGGATGTAAGAGGACCAGTGCATTCAATCAGTTTCAGAAGAAGTTTTGGACTACATACAGTCCGTATTTGTAGGATACTTCGTTCTTTGTTCTCAGAACACTCAAGTCTCCTGCTGTCTTAGAGATCTGGAAAGCAAGAGCATGCTTCTCGCTCTAAAGCAGAGTGTGATCCATGGATGAGAACTATTCTGTGTGTTTGCCATCAGAAATGGAGTTAAATCCCAGGCTCTGAGTCTTCCTACAAGCAAGACTTTGTATCAAGGTAAGGGCAGTCACTTTTCAGCTCAAACTAACTACATCGTTCACGAAGCTCACACGTTTCTCACCTTAACAGACAAGCATTGGATGTTAGAGGACCAGTGCTTTCTATCAGTTTCAGAAGCAGATTTGGACTATATAATGTCTGTATGTGTAGGAAACACCCTTCTTTTGTTCTCAGCAAAATCACGTTTCCTGCTGTATTAGAGACTCTAGAAAGCAAGAGTGTGCTTCTTGTTCTAAAGCAGAGTGTGATCAATGGATGATTACACTGCTGTGTGTTTTACTTCAGAAATGGAGTTAAATCCCAGGCTCTGAGTCTTCCTACAAGCAAGACTTCAATTCAGGTAAGGGCTGTCATTTTTCTGCTCAAAGGAACTACATCGTTCATTAAGCTCACACGTTTCCCATCTTAACTGACAAGCATTGGATGTTAGTGGGTCAGTGCTTTGTATCAGTTTCAGAAGCAGAGTTGGACTAGATATGGTCTGTATGTGTAGGAAACACCGTTCTTTTGTTCTCAGCACACTCACGTTTCCTGCTGTGTTAGAGATTCTAGAAAGCAAGAGCGTGCTTCTTGTTCTAAAGCAGAGTGTCATCAATGGATGAGAACACTGCTGTGTGTTTCCCTTCAGAAATGGAGTTAAATCCCATGCTCTGAGTCTTCCTACAAGCAAGACTTCAATTCAGGTAAGGGCAGTCACTTT
Organism: Onychomys leucogaster; assembly: GCA_949786385.1. Lineage (NCBI taxonomy): Eukaryota > Metazoa > Chordata > Mammalia > Rodentia > Cricetidae > Onychomys > Onychomys leucogaster. The sequence goes on along the minus strand of CATKUP010000431.1, from coordinate 160,895 downwards.
TTTGCTCAAACGAACTACATCGTTCATGAAGCTCACACGTTTCTCATCTTAACAGACAAGCATTGGATGTTAGAGGACCAGTGCTTTGTATCAGTTTAAGAAGCAGATTTGGACTAGATATGGTCCGTCTGTGTAGGAAACACCGTTTTTTTTTCTCAGCACACTCACGTTTCCTGCTGTCTTAGAGACTCTAGAAAGCAAGAGCGTGCTTCTCCTTCTGAAGCAGAGTGTGATCCATGGATGAAAACTATGCTGTGTGTTACACTTCAGAAAAGGAGTTAAATCCCAGGCTCTGAGTCTCCTTACAAGGAAGACTTTGTTTCAGGTGAGGGCAGTCACTTTTCTGCTCAAATGAACTACATCGTTCACGAAGCTCACACGTTTCTCATCTTAACTGACAAGCATTGGATGTTAGAGGACCAGTGCATTCAATCAGTTTCAGAAGAAGTTTTGGACTACATATAGTCCATATGTGTAGGAAACACCGTTCTTTTGTTCTCAGCACACTCAAGTTTCCTGCTGTCTTAGAGACTCTAGAAAGCAAGAGCATGCTTCTCACTCTAAAGCAGAGTGTGATCGATGGATGAGAACTATTCTGTGTGTTTGCCTTCAGAAATGGAGTTAAATCCCAGGCTCTGAGTCTTCCTTTTAGCAAGACTTTGTTTCAGGTAAGGGCAGTCACTTTTCAGCTCAAACGAACTACATCGTTCATGAAGCTCACATGTTTCTCATCTTAACAGACAAGCATTGGATGTTAGAGGACCAGTGCTTTGTATCAGTTTAAGAAGCAGATTTCGACTAGATATGGTCCGTCTGTGTAGGAAACACCGTTTTTTGTTTCTCAGCACACTCACGTTTCCTGCTGTCTTAGAGACTCTAGAAAGCAAGAGCGTGCTTCTCCTTCTAAAGCAGAGTGTGATCCATGGATGAAAACTATGCTGTGTGTTTCACTTCAGAAAGGGAGTTAAATCCCAGGCTCTGAGTCTCCCTACAAGAAAGACTTCGATCCAGGTAAGGGCAGTCACTTTTCTGCTCAAACGAACTACATCTTTGACGAAGCTCACACGTTTCTCATCTTAACTGACAAGCATTGGATGTTAGAGGACCAGTGCATTCTATCAGTTTCAGAAGAAATTTTGGACTACATATAGTCCGTATGTGTAGGAAACACCGTTCTTTTGTTCTGGGCACACTCACATTTCCTGCTGTCTTAGAGACTCTAGAAAGCAAGAGTGTGCTTCTTGCTATAAAGCAGAGTGTGATCCATGGATGAGAACTATGCTGTGTGTTTCCCTTCAGAAATGGAATTAAATCCCAGGCTCTGTGTCTTCCTATAAGCAAGACTTCTTTTCAGGTAAGAGCAGTCACTTTTCAGTTCAAAGGAACTATATCGTTCACAAAGCTCACACGTTTCCCATCTTAACAGACAAGCATTGGATGTTAGAGGACCAGTGCTTTGTATCAGTTCAAGAAGCAGATTTGGACTATATATGGTCCGTATGTGTAGGAAACACTGTTCTTTTGTTGTCAGCACACTTACGTTTCCTGCTGTCTTAGAGACTCTAGAAAGCAAGAGCGTGCTTCTCGTTCTAAAGCAGAGTGTGATCCTTGGATGAAAACTATGCTGTGTGTTTCACTTGAGAAAAGGAGTTAAATCCCAGGCTCTGAGTCTCCCTACAGGCAAGACTTCGTTTCAGGTGAGGGCAGTCACTTTTCTGCTCAAAAGAAGTGCATCGTTCACGAAGCTCACACGTTTCTCGTCTTAACTGACAAGCATTGGATGTAAGAGGACCAGTGCATTCAATCAGTTTCAGAAGAAGTTTTGGACTACATACAGTCCGTATTTGTAGGAAACTCCGTTCTTTGTTCTCAGCACACTCAAGTTTCCTGCTGTCTTAGAGACTCTAGAAAGCAAGAGCATGCTTCTCGCTCTAAAGTAGAGTGTGATCCATGGATGAGAACTATTCTGTGTGTTTGCCATCAGAAATGGAGTTAAATCCGAGGCTCTGAGTCTTCCTACAAGCAAGACTTTGTATCAAGGTAAGGGCAGTCACTTTTCAGCTCAAACTAACTACATCGTTCACGAAGCTCACACGTTTCTCACCTTAACAGACAAGCATTGGATGTTAGAGGACCAGTGCTTTCTATCAGTTTCAGAAGCAGATTTGGACTATATAATGTCTGTATGTGTAGGAAACACCCTTCTTTTGTTCTCAGCAAAATCACATTTCCTGCTGTATTAGAGACTCTAGAAAGCAAGAGTGTGCTTCTTGTTCTAAAGCAGAGTGTGATCAATGGATGATTACACTGCTGTGTGTTTTACTTCAGAAATGGAGTTAAATCCCAGGCTCTGAGTCTTCCTACAAGCAAGACTTCAATTCAGGTAAGGGCTGTCATTTTTCTGCTCAAAGGAACTACATCGTTCATGAAGCTCACACGTTTCCCATCTTAACTGACAAGCATTGGATGTTAGTGGGTCAGTGGTTTGTATCAGTTTCAGAAGCAGAGTTGGACTAGATATGGTCTGTATGTGTAGGAAACACCGTTCTTTTGTTCTCAGCACACTCACGTTTCCTGCTGTGTTAGAGACTCTAGAAAGCAAGAGCGTGCTTCTTGTTCTAAAGCAGAGTGTCATCAATGAATGAGAACACTGCTGTGTGTTTCCCTTCAGAAATGGAGTTAAATCCCAGGCTCTGAGTCTTCCTACAAGCAAGACTTCAATTCAGGTAAGGGCAGTCACTTTTTTGCTCAAACGAACTACATCGTTCACGAAGCTCACACGTTTCTCACCTTAACAGACAAGCATTGGATGTTAGAGGACCAGTGCTTTGTATCAGTTTCAGAAGCAGAGTTGGACTAGATATGGTCCATATGTGTAGGAAACACCGTTCTTTTGTTCTCAGCAAAATCACGTTTCCTGCTGTCTTAGAGACTCTAGAAAGCAAGAGCGTGCTTCTTGTTCTAAAGCAGAGTGTGATCACTGGATGATTACACTGCTGTGTGTTTTACTTCAGAAATGGAGTTAAATCCCAGGCTCTGAGTCCTCCTACAAGCAAGACTTTAATTCAGGTAAGGGCCGTCACTTTTCTGCTCAAACGAACTACATCGTTCATGAAGATCACACATTTCCCATCTTAAATGACAAGCATTGGATGTTAGAGGGTCAGTGCTTTGTATCAGTTTTAGAAGCAGATTTAGACTACATATGGTCCGTATGTGTTAGGAAACACCGTTCTTTTATTCTGGGCACACTCAGATTTCCTGCTGTATTAGAGACTCTAGAAAGCAAGAGTGTGCTTCTCGCTCTAAAGCAGAGTGTGATCCATGGATGAGAACTATGCTGTGTGTTTCCCTTCAGAAATGGAGTTAAATCCCAGGCTCTGAGTCTTCCTACAAGCAAGACTTCGATTCAGGTAAGGGCAGTCACTTTTCAGCTCAAACGAACTACATCGTTCACTGAGCTCACACGTTTCTCATCTTAACTGACAAGCATTCGATGTTAGAGGGTCAGTGCTTTGTATCAGTTTCAGAAGCAGAGTTGGACTACATATGATCCATATGTGTAGGAAACCTCGATCTTTTGTTCTGGGCACAGTCACGTTTCCTGCTGTCTTAGAGACTCTAGAAAGCAAGAGCGTGCTTCTCGCTCTAAAGCAGAGTGTGATCCATGGATGAAAACTATGCTGTGTGTTTCCCTTCAGAAAAGGAGTTAAATCCCAGGCTCTATGTCTTCCAACAAGCAAGACTTCGTTTCAGGTAAGGGCAGTCACTTTTCAGCTCAAACGAACTACATCTTTCACGGAGCTTACACGTTTCTCATCTTAACAGACAAGCATTGGATGTTAGAGGACCAGTGCTTTGTATCAGTTTCAGAAGCAGAGTTGGACTAGATATGGTCTGTATGTGTAGGAAACACCATTCTTTTGTTCTCAGCAAACTCACGTTTCCTGCTGTCTTAGAGACTCTAGAAAGCAAGAGCGTGCTTCTTGTTCTAAAGCAGAGTGTGATTAATGGATGAGAACACTGCTGTGTGTTTCCCTTCAGAAATGGAGTTAAATCCCAGGCTCTGAGTCTTCCTACCATCAAGACTTCGTTTAAGGTAAGGGCAGTTACTTTTCTGCTCAAACGAACTACATCGTTCATGAAGCTCACACGTTTCCCATCTTAACTGACAAGCATTGGATGTTAGAGGACCAGTGCTTTGTATGAGTTTCAGAAGCAGAGTTGGACTAGATATGGTCCGTATGTGTAGGAAACACCGTTCTTTTGTTCTCAGCACACTCACGTTTCCTGCTGTGTTAGAGACTCTATAAAGCAAGAGCGTGCTTCTCGCTCTAAAGCAGATTGTGATCCATGGATGAGAACTATGCTGTGTGTTTCCCTTCAGAAATGGAGTTAAATCCCAATCTCTGTGTCTTCCTACAAGCAAGACTTCGTTTCAGGTAAGGGCAGTCACTTTTCAGCTCAAACAAACTACATCGTTAAGAAAGATCACACGATTCTCATCTTAACTGACAAGCATTGGATGTTAGAACACCAGTGCATTGTATCAGTTTCAGAAGCAGATTTGGACCACATATGGTCCGTATATGTTGGAAACACCGTTCTTTTGTTCTGGGCACACTCAGATTTCCTGCTATATTAGAGACTCTAAAAGCAAGAGCGTGCTTCTCGCTCTAAAGCAGAGTGTGATCCATGCATGAGAACTATGCTGTGTGTTTCTCTTAAGAAATGGAGTTAAATCCCAGGCTCTGTTTCTTACTACAAGCAAGACTTCGTTTCAGGTAAGGGCAGTCACTTTTCAGTTCAAAGAAACTACATCATTCACAAATCTCACACGTTTCTCATCTTAACTGACAAGCATTGGATGTTAGAGGACCATTGCTTTGTATCAGTTTCAGAAGCAGAGTTGAACTAGATATGGTCCGTATGTGTAGGAAACACCGTTCTTTTGTTCTCAGCAAAATCACGTTTCCTGCTCTCTTAGAGACTCTAGAAAGCAAGAGCGTGCTTCTTGTTAGAAAGCAGAGTGTGATGAATGGATGATTACACTGCTGTGTGTTTTACTTCAGAAATGGAGTTAAATCCCAGGCTCTGAGTCTTCCTACAGGCAAGACTTCAATTCAGGTAAGGGCAGTCACTTTTCTGCTCAAACGAACTACATCTTTCCCGAAGGACACACGTTTCTCATCTTAACTGACAAGCATTGGATGTTAGAGGACCATTGCATTCTATCTGTTTCAGAAGAAGTTTTAGACTACATATAGTCCGTATGTGTAGGAAACACCGTTCTTTTGCTCTGGGCTAACTCACGTTTCCTGCTGTCTTAGAGACTCTAGAAAGCAAGAGCATGCTTCTCGCTCTAAAGCAGAGTGTGATCCATGGATAAGAACTATGCTGTGTGTTTGCTTTCAGAAATGGAGTTAAATCCCAGGCTCTGAGTCTTCCTACAAGCAAGACTTCAATTCAGGTAAGGCAGTCACTTTTCTGCTCAAACAAACTACATCGTTCATGAAGCTCACACGTTTCCCATCTTAACTGACAAGCATTGGATGTTAGAGGGTCATTGCTTTGTATCAGTTTCAGAAGCAGATTTGGACTAGATATGGTCCGTATGTGTAGGAAACTCCGTTCTTTTGTTCTCAGCAAAATCACGTTTCCTCCTGTCTTAGAGACTCTAAAAAGCAAGAGCGTGCTTCTTATTCTAAAGCAGAGTGTGATCAATGGATGAGAACACTGCTGTGTGTTTCAATTCAGAAATGGAGTTAAATCCCAGGCTCTGAGTCTGCAAACAAGCAAGACTTCGTTTAAGGTATGGGCAGTCACTTTTTTGCTCAAACGAACTACATCGTTCATGAAGCTCACACTTTTCCCATCGTAAATGACAAGCATTGGATTTTAGAGGACCAGTGCTTTGTATGAGTTTCAGAAGATGAGATGTACTAGATATGGTCCATATGTGTAGGAAACACCGTTCTATTGTTCTGGGCACACTCAAATTTCCTGTTGTCTTAGAGACTCTAGAAAGCAAGAGTGTGCTTCTCGCTCTAACCACAGTGTGATCCATGGATGAATACTATGCTGTGTGTTTCCCTTCAGAAATGGAGTTAAATCCCAGGCTCTGTGTCTTCCTACAAGCAAGAATTCGTTTCAGGTAAGGGTAGTCACTTTGCAGTTCAAAGGAACTACATCATTCACAAAGCTCACACGTATCTCATCTTAACAGACAAACATTTGATGTTAGAAGACCAGTGATTTGTATCAGTTTCAGAAGCAGAGTTGAACTAGATATGGTCCATATGTGTAGGAAACACCGTTCTTTTGTTCTCAGCACACTCACGTTTCCTGCTGTCTTAGAGACTCTAGAAAGCAAGAGCGTGCTTCTTGTTCTAAAGCAGAGTGTGATTAATGGATGAGAACACTGCTGTGTGTTTCCCTTCAGAAATGGAGTTAAATCCCAGGCTCTGAGACTTCCTACCATCAAGACTTCGTTTAAGGTAAGGGCAGTTACTTTTCTGCTCAAACGAACTACATCGTTCATGAAGCTCACACGTTTCCCATCTTAACTGACAAGCATTGGATGTTAGAGGACCAGTGCTTTGTATGAGTTTCAGAAGCAGAGTTGGACTAGATATGGTCCGTATGTGTAGGAAACACCGTTCTTTTGTTCTCAGCACACTCACGTTTCCTGCTGTGTTAGAGACTCTATAAAGCAAGAGCGTGCTTCTCGCTCTAAAGCAGATTGTGATCCATGGATGAGAACTATGCTGTGTGTTTCCCTTCAGAAATGGAGTTAAATCCCAATCTCTGTGTCTTCCTACAAGTAAGACTTCGTTTCAGGTAAGGGCAGTCACTTTTCAGCTCAAACGAACTACATCGTTAACAAAGATCACACGATTCTCATCTTAACTGACAAGCATTGGATGTTAGAACACCAGTGCATTGTATCAGTTTCAGAAGCAGATTTGGACCACATATGGTCCGTATATGTAGGAAACACCGTTCTTTTGTTCTGGGCACACTCAGATTTCCTGCTATATTAGAGACTCTAAAAGCAAGAGCGTGCTTCTCGCTCTAAAGCAGAGTGTGATCCATGCATGAGAACTATGCTGTGTGTTTCTCTTAAGAAATGGAGTTAAATCCCAGGCTCTGTTTCTTACTACAAGCAAGACTTCGTTTCAGGTAAGGGCAGTCACTTTTCAGTTCAAAGGAACTACATCATTCACAAATCTCACACGTTTCTCATCTTAACTGACAAGCATTGGATGTTAGAGGACCATTGCTTTGTATCAGTTTCAGAAGCAGAGTTGAACTAGATATGGTCCGTATGTGTAGGAAACACCGTTCTTTTGTTCTCAGCAAAATCACGTTTCCTGCTGTCTTAGAGACTCTAGAAAGCAAGAGCGTGCTTCTTGTTATAAAGCAGAGTGTGATGAATGGATGATTACACTGCTGTGTGTTTTACTTCAGTAATGGAGTTAAATCCCAGGCTCTGAGTCTTTCTACAGGCAAGACTTCAATTCAGGTAAGGGCAGTCACTTTTCTGTTCAAACGAACTACATCGTTCATGAAGCTCACACGTTTCCCATCTTAACTGACAAGCATTGGATGTTAGAGGGTCATTGCTTTGTATCAGTTTCAGAAGCAGATTTGGTCTAGATATGGTCCCTATGTGTAGGAAACTCCGTTCTTTTGTTCTCAGCAAAATCACGTTTCCTCCTGTCTTAGAGACTCTAAAAAGCAAGAGCGTGCTTCTTATTCTAAAGCAGAGTGTGATCCATGGATGAGACTATGCTTTGTGTTTCACTTCAGAAATGGAGTTAAATCCAATGCTCTGTGTCTCCCAACAAGCAAGACTTCTTTCAGGTAAGTGCAGTCACTTTTCTGCTCAAAGGAACTACATCGTTCACGAAGCTCACAGGTTTCTCATCTTAACTGACAAGCACTGGATGTTAGAGGACCAGTGCTTTGTATCAGTTTCAGAAGCAGAGTTGGTCTAGATATGGTCAGTATATGTAGGAAACACCGTTGTTTTGTTCACAGCACACTCACGTTTCCTGCTGTCGTAGAGATTTTAGAAAGCAAGAGCGTGCTTCTCGCTCTAAAGCAGAGTGTGATCCATGGATGAAAACTATGCTGTGTGTTTCCCTTCAGAGAAGGAGTTAAATCCCAGGCTCTATGTCTTCCTACAAGCAAGACTTCGTTTAAGGTAAGGGCAGTCACTTTTTTGCTCAAACGAACTACATCGTTCATGAAGCTCACACGTTTCCCATCTTAACTGACAAGCATTGGATGTTAGAGGACCAGTGCTTTGTATGAGTTTCAGAAGCAGAGTTGGACTAGATATGGTCCGTATGTGTAGAAAACACCGTTCTTTTGTTCTCAGCACACTCACGTTTCCTGCTGTCTTAGAGACTCTAGAAAGCAAGAGTGTGCTTCTCGCTCTAAAGCAGAGTGTGATCCATGGATGAGAACTATGCTGTGTGTTTGCCTTCAGAAATGGAGTTAAATCCCAGGCTCTGAGTCTTCCTACAAGCAAGACTTCAATTCAGGTAAGGCAGTCACTTTTCTGCTCAAACGAACTACATCGTTCATGAAGCTCACACGTTTCCCATCTTAACTGACAAGCATTGGATGTTAGAGGGTCGGTGCTTTGTATCAGTTTCAGAAGCAGACTTGGACTAGATATGGTCCGTATGTGTAGGAAACACCGTTCTTTTGTTCTCAGCAAAATCATGTTTCCTGCTGTCTTAGAGAGTCTAGAAAGCAATAGCATGCTTCTTGTTCTAAAGCAGAGTGTGAACAATGGATGATTACACTGCTGTGTGTTTTACTTCAGAAATGGAGTTAAATCCCAGGCTCTGAGTCTTCCTACAAGCAAGACTTTGTATCAAGGTAAGGGCAGTCACTTTTCAGCTCAAACTAACTATATCGTCCACGAAGCTCACACGTTTCTCACCTTAACAGACAAGCATTGGATGTTAGAGGACCAGTGCTTTGTATCAGTTTCAGAAGCAGAGTTGGACTAGATATGGTCCATATGTGTAGGAAACACCGTTCTTTTGTTCTCAGCAAAATCACGTTTCCTGCTCTCTTAGAGACTCTAGAAAGCAAGAGCGTGCTTCTTGTTCTAAAGCAGAGTGTGATCACTGGATGATTACACTGCTGTGTGTTTTACTTCAGAAATGGAGTTAAATCCCAGGCTCTGAGTCCTCCTACAAGCAAGACTTTAATTCAGGTAAGGGCCGTCACTTTTCTGCTCAAACGAACTACATCGTTCATGAAGATCACACATTTCCCATCTTAAATGACAAGCATTGGATGTTAGAGGGTCAGTGCTTTGTATCAGTTTTAGAAGCAGATTTAGACTACATATGGTCCGTATGTGTTAGGAAACACCGTTCTTTTATTCTGGGCACACTCAGATTTCCTGCTGTATTAGAGACTCTAGAAAGCAAGAGTGTGCTTCTCGCTCTAAAGCAGAGTGTGATCCATGGATGAGAACTATGCTGTGTGTTTCCCTTCAGAAATGGAGTTAAATCCCAGGCTCTGAGTCTTCCTACAAGCAAGACTTCGATTCAGGTAAGGGCAGTCACTTTTCAGCTCAAACGAACTACATCGTTCACTGAGCTCACACGTTTCTCATCTTAACTGACAAGCATTCGATGTTAGAGGGTCAGTGCTTTGTATCAGTTTCAGAAGCAGAGTTGGACTACATATGATCCATATGTGTAGGAAACCTCGATCTTTTGTTCTGGGCACAGTCACGTTTCCTGCTGTCTTAGAGACTCTAGAAAGCAAGAGCGTGCTTCTCGCTCTAAAGCAGAGTGTGATCCATGGATGAAAACTATGCTGTGTGTTTCCCTTCAGAAAAGGAGTTAAATCCCAGGCTCTATGTCTTCCAACAAGCAAGACTTCGTTTCAGGTAAGGGCAGTCACTTTTCAGCTCAAACGAACTACATCTTTCACGGAGCTTACACGTTTCTCATCTTAATAGACAAGCATTGGATGTTAGAGGACCAGTGCTTTGTATCAGTTTCAGAAGCAGAGTTGGACTAGATATGGTCTGTATGTGTAGGAAACACCATTCTTTTGTTCTCAGCAAACTCACGTTTCCTGCTGTCTTAGAGACTCTAGAAAGCAAGAGCGTGCTTCTTGTTCTAAAGCAGAGTGTGATTAATGGATGAGAACACTGCTGTGTGTTTCCCTTCAGAAATGGAGTTAAATCCCAGGCTCTGAGTCTTCCTACCATCAAGACTTCGTTTAAGGTAAGGGCAGTTACTTTTCTGCTCAAACGAACTACATCGTTCATGAAGCTCACACGTTTCCCATCTTAACTGACAAGCATTGGATGTTAGAGGACCAGTGCTTTGTATGAGTTTCAGAAGCAGAGTTGGACTAGATATGGTCCGTATGTGTAGGAAACACCGTTCTTTTGTTCTCAGCACACTCACGTTTCCTGCTGTGTTAGAGACTCTATAAAGCAAGAGCGTGCTTCTCGCTCTAAAGCAGATTGTGATCCATGGATGAGAACTATGCTGTGTGTTTCCCTTCAGAAATGGAGTTAAATCTCAATCTCTGTGTCTTCCTACAAGCAAGACTTCGTTTCAGGTAAGGGCAGTCACTTTTCAGCTCAAACGAACTACATCGTTAACAAAGATCACACGATTCTCATCTTAACTGACAAGCATTGGATGTTAGAACACCAGTGCATTGTATCAGTTTCAGAAGCAGATTTGGACCACATATGGTCCGTATATGTAGGAAACACCGTTCTTTTGTTCTGGGCACACTCAGATTTCCTGCTATATTAGAGACTCTAAAAGCAAGAGCGTGCTTCTCGCTCTAAAGCAGAGTGTGATCCATGCATGAGAACTATGCTGTGTGTTTCTCTTAAGAAATGGAGTTAAATCCCAGGCTCTGTTTCTTACTACAAGCAAGACTTCGTTTCAGGTAAGGGCAGTCACTTTTCAGTTCAAAGGAACTACATCATTCACAAATCTCACACGTTTCTCATCTTAACTGACAAGCATTGGATGTTAGAGGACCATTGCTTTGTATCAGTTTCAGAAGCAGAGTTGAACTAGATATGGTCCGTATGTGTAGGAAACACCGTTCTTTTGTTCTCAGCAAAATCACGTTTCCTGCTCTCTTAGAGACTCTAGAAAGCAAGAGCGTGCTTCTTGTTAGAAAGCAGAGTGTGATGAATGGATGATTACACTGCTGTGTGTTTTACTTCAGAAATGGAGTTAAATCCCAGGCTCTGAGTCTTCCTACAGGCAAGACTTCAATTCAGGTAAGGGCAGTCACTTTTCTGCTCAAACGAACTACATCTTTCCCGAAGGACACATGTTTCTCATCTTAACTGACAAGCATTGGATGTTAGAGGACCATTGCATTCTATCTGTTTCAGAAGAAGTTTTAGACTACATATAGTCCGTATGTGTAGGAAACACCGTTCTTTTGCTCTGGGCTAACTCACGTTTCCTGCTGTCTTAGAGACTCTAGAAAGCAAGAGCATGCTTCTCGCTCTAAAGCAGAGTGTGATCCATGGATAAGAACTATGCTGTGTGTTTGCTTTCAGAAATGGAGTTAAATCCCAGGCTCTGAGTCTTCCTACAAGCAAGACTTCAATTCAGGTAATGCAGTCACTTTTCTGCTCAAACAAACTACATCGTTCATGAAGCTCACACGTTTCCCATCTTAACTGACAAGCATTGGATGTTAGAGGGTCATTGCTTTGTATCAGTTTCAGAAGCAGATTTGGACTAGATATGGTCCGTATGTGTAGGAAACTCCGTTCTTTTGTTCTCAGCAAAATCACGTTTCCTCCTGTCTTAGAGACTCTAAAAAGCAAGAGCGTGCTTCTTATTCTAAAGCAGAGTGTGATCAATGGATGAGAACACTGCTGTGTGTTTCAATTCAGAAATGGAGTTAAATCCCAGGCTCTGAGTCTGCAAACAAGCAAGACTTCGTTTAAGGTATGGGCAGTCACTTTTTTGCTCAAACGAACTACATCGTTCATGAAGCTCACACTTTTCCCATCGTAAATGACAAGCATTGGATTTTAGAGGACCAGTGCTTTGTATGAGTTTCAGAAGATGAGATGTACTAGATATGGTCCATATGTGTAGGAAACACCGTTCTATTGTTCTGGGCACACTCAAATTTCCTGTTGTCTTAGAGACTCTAGAAAGCAAGAGTGTGCTTCTCGCTCTAACCACAGTGTGATCCATGGATGAATACTATGCTGTGTGTTTCCCTTCAGAAATGGAGTTAAATCCCAGGTTCTGTGTCTTCCTACAAGCAAGAATTCGTTTCAGGTAAGGGTAGTCACTTTGCAGTTCAAAGGAACTACATCATTCACAAAGCTCACACGTATCTCATCTTAACTGACAAACATTTGATGTTAGAAGACCAGTGATTTGTATCAGTTTCAGAAGCAGAGTTGAACTAGATATGGTCCATATGTGTAGGAAACACCGTTCTTTTGTTCTCAGCACACTCACGTTTCCTGCTGTCTTAGAGACTCTAGAAAGCAAGAGCGTGCTTCTTGTTCTAAAGCAGAGTGTGATTAATGGATGAGAACACTGCTGTGTGTTTCCCTTCAGAAATGGAGTTAAATCCCAGGCTCTGAGTCTTCCTACCATCAAGACTTCGTTTAAGGTAAGGGCAGTTACTTTTCTGCTCAAACGAACTACATCGTTCATGAAGCTCACACGTTTCCCATCTTAACTGACAAGCATTGGATGTTAGAGGACCAGTGCTTTGTATGAGTTTCAGAAGCAGAGTTGGACTAGATATGGTCCGTATGTGTAGGAAACACCGTTCTTTTGTTCTCAGCACACTCACGTTTCCTGCTGTGTTAGAGACTCTATAAAGCAAGAGCGTGCTTCTCGCTCTAAAGCAGATTGTGATCCATGGATGAGAACTATGCTGTGTGTTTCCCTTCAGAAATGGAGTTAAATCCCAATCTCTGTGTCTTCCTACAAGTAAGACTTCGTTTCAGGTAAGGGCAGTCACTTTTCAGCTCAAACGAACTACATCGTTAACAAAGATCACACGATTCTCATCTTAACTGACAAGCATTGGATGTTAGAACACCAGTGCATTGTATCAGTTTCAGAAGCAGATTTGGACCACATATGGTCCGTATATGTAGGAAACACCGTTCTTTTGTTCTGGGCACACTCAGATTTCCTGCTATATTAGAGACTCTAAAAGCAAGAGCGTGCTTCTCGCTCTAAAGCAGAGTGTGATCCATGCATGAGAACTATGCTGTGTGTTTCTCTTAAGAAATGGAGTTAAATCCCAGGCTCTGTTTCTTACTACAAGCAAGACTTCGTTTCAGGTAAGGGCAGTCACTTTTCAGTTCAAAGGAACTACATCATTCACAAATCTCACACGTTTCTCATCTTAACTGACAAGCATTGGATGTTAGAGGACCATTGCTTTGTATCAGTTTCAGAAGCAGAGTTGAACTAGATATGGTCCGTATGTGTAGGAAACACCGTTCTTTTGTTCTCAGCAAAATCACGTTTCCTGCTGTCTTAGAGAGTCTAGAAAGCAATAGCATGCTTCTTGTTCTAAAGCAGAGTGTGATCACTGGATGATTATACTGCTGTGTGTTTTACTTCAGAAATGGAGTTAAATCCCAGGCTCTGAGTCCTCCTACAAGCAAGACTTCAATTCAGGTAAGGGCCGTCACTTTTCTGCTCAAACGAACTACATCGTTCATGAAGATCACACGTTTCCCATCTTAACTGACAAGCATTGGATGTTAGAGGGTCAGTGCTTTGTATCAGTTTTAGAAGCAGATTTAGACTACATATGGTCCGTATGTGTTAGGAAACACCGTTCTTTTATTCTGGGCACACTCAGATTTCCTGCTGTATTAGAGACTCTAGAAAGCAAGAGTGTGCTTCTCGCTCTAAAGCAGAGTGTGATCCATGGATGAGAACTATTCTGTGTGTTTCCCTTCAGAAATGGAGTTAAATCCCAGGTTCTGTGTCTTCCTACAAGCAAGAATTCGTTTCAGGTAAGGGTAGTCACTTTGCAGTTCAAAGGAACTACATCATTCACAAAGCTCACACGTATCTCATCTTAACTGACAAACATTTGATGTTAGAAGACCAGTGATTTGTATCAGTTTCAGAAGCAGAGTTGAACTAGATATGGTCCATATGTGTAGGAAACACCGTTCTTTTGTTCTCAGCACACTCACGTTTCCTGCTGTCTTAGAGACTCTAGAAAGCAAGAGCGTGCTTCTTGTTCTAAAGCAGAGTGTGATTAATGGATGAGAACACTGCTGTGTGTTTCCCTTCAGAAATGGAGTTAAATCCCAGGCTCTGAGTCTTCCTACCATCAAGACTTCGTTTAAGGTAAGGGCAGTTACTTTTCTGCTCAAACGAACTACATCGTTCATGAAGCTCACACGTTTCCCATCTTAAGTGACAAGCATTGGATGTTAGAGGACCAGTGCTTTGTATGAGTTTCAGAAGCAGAGTTGGACTAGATATGGTCCGTATGTGTAGGAAACACCGTTCTTTTGTTCTCAGCACACTCACGTTTCCTGCTGTGTTAGAGACTCTATAAAGCAAGAGCGTGCTTCTCGCTCTAAAGCAGATTGTGATCCATGGATGAGAACTATGCTGTGTGTTTCCCTTCAGAAATGGAGTTAAATCCCAATCTCTGTGTCTTCCTACAAGTAAGACTTCGTTTCAGGTAAGGGCAGTCACTTTTCAGCTCAAACGAACTACATCGTTAACAAAGATCACACGATTCTCATCTTAACTGACAAGCATTGGATGTTAGAACACCAGTGCATTGTATCAGTTTCAGAAGCAGATTTGGACCACATATGGTCCGTATATGTAGGAAACACCGTTCTTTTGTTCTGGGCACACTCAGATTTCCTGCTATATTAGAGACTCTAAAAGCAAGAGCGTGCTTCTCGCTCTAAAGCAGAGTGTGATCCATGCATGAGAACTATGCTGTGTGTTTCTCTTAAGAAATGGAGTTAAATCCCAGGCTCTGTTTCTTACTACAAGCAAGACTTCGTTTCAGGTAAGGGCAGTCACTTTTCAGTTCAAAGGAACTACATCATTCACAAATCTCACACGTTTCTCATCTTAACTCACAAGCATTGGATGTTAGAGGACCATTGCTTTGTATCAGTTTCAGAAGCAGAGTTGAACTAGATATGGTCCGTATGTGTAGGAAACACCGTTCTTTTGTTCTCAGCAAAATCACGTTTCCTGCTGTCTTAGAGACTCTAGAAAGCAAGAGCGTGCTTCTTGTTATAAAGCAGAGTGTGATGAATGGATGATTACACTGCTGTGTGTTTTACTTCAGTAATGGAGTTAAATCCCAGGCTCTGAGTCTTTCTACAGGCAAGACTTCAATTCAGGTAAGGGCAGTCACTTTTCTGCTCAAACGAACTACATCTTTCCCGAGGCACACACGTTTCTCATCTTAACTGACAAGCATTGGATGTTAGAGGACCATTGCATTCTATCTGTTTCAGAAGAAGTTTTAGACTACATATAGTCCGTATGTGTAGGAAACACCGTTCTTTTGCTCTGGGCTAACTCACGTTTCCTGCTGTCTTAGAGACTCTAGAAAGCAAGAGCGTGCTTCTCGCTCTAAAGCAGAGTGTGATCCATGGATAAGAACTATGCTGTGTGTTTGCTTTCAGAAATGGAGTTAAATCCCAGGCTCTGAGTCTTCCTACAAGCAAGACTTCAATTCAGGTAAGGCAGTCACTTTTCTGCTCAAACAAACTACATCGTTCATGAAGCTCACACGTTTCCCATCTTAACTGACAAGCATTGGATGTTAGAGGGTCATTGCTTTGTATCAGTTTCAGAAGCAGATTTGGTCTAGATATGGTCCGTATGTGTAGGAAACTCCGTTCTTTTGTTCTCAGCAAAATCACGTTTCCTCCTGTCTTAGAGACTCTAAAAAGCAAGAGCGTGCTTCTTATTCTAAAGCAGAGTGTGATCAATGGATGAGAACACTGCTGTGTGTTTCAATTCAGAAATGGAGTTAAATCCCAGGCTCTGAGTTTGCAAACAAGCAAGACTTCGTTTAAGGTATGGGCAGTCACTTTTTTGCTCAAACGAACTACATCGTTCATGAAGCTCACACTTTTCCCATCGTGAATGACAAGCATTGGATTTTAGAGGACCAGTGCTTTGTATCAGTTTCAGAAGATGAGATGTACTAGATATGGTCCGTATGTGTAGGAAACACCGTTCTATTGTTCTGGGCACACTCAAATTTCCTGTTGTCTTAGAGACTCTAGAAAGCAAGAGTGTGCTTCTCGCTCTAACCACAGTGTGATCCATGGATGAATACTATGCTGTGTGTTTCCCTTCAGAAATGGAGTTAAATCCCAGGTTCTGTGTCTTCCTACAAGCAAGAATTCGTTTCAGGTAAGGGTAGTCACTTTGCAGTTCAAAGGAACTACATCATTCACAAAGCTCACACGTATCTCATCTTAACTGACAAACATTGGATGTTAGAAGACCAGTGATTTGTATCAGTTTCAGAAGCAGAGTTGAACTAGATATGGTCCATATGTGTAGGAAACACCGTTCTTTTGTTCTCAGCACACTCACGTTTCCTGCTGTCTTAGAGACTCTAGAAAGCAAGAGCGTGCTTCTTGTTCTAAAGCAGAGTGTGATCAATGGATGAGAACACTGCTGTGTGTTTCAATTCAGAAATGGAGTTAAATCCCAGGCTCTGAGTTTTCCTACAAGCAAGACTTCGTTTAAGGTAAGGGCAGTTACTTTTCTGCTCTAACGAACTACATCATTCATGAAGCTCACACGTTTCCCATCTTAACTGACAAGCATTGGATGTTAGAGGACCAGTGCTTTGTATGAGTTTCAGAAGCAGAGTTGGACTAGATATGGTCCGTATGTGTAGGAAACACCGTTCTTTTGTTCTCAGCACACTCACGTTTCCTGCTGTGTTAGAGACTCTATAAAGCAAGAGCGTGCTTCTCGCTCTAAAGCAGATTGTGATCCATGGATGAGAACTATGCTGTGTGTTTCCCTTCAGAAATGGAGTTAAATCCCAATCTCTGTGTCTTCCTACAAGCAAGACTTCGTTTCAGGTAAGGGCAGTCACTTTTCACCTCAAACGAACTACATCGTTCACTGAGCTCACACATTTCTCATCTTAACAGACAAGCATTGGATGTTAGAGGACCAGTGCTTTGTATCAGTTTCAGAAGCAGAGTTGGACTATATGATGTCTGTATGTGTGGGAAACACCGTTCTTTTGTTCTCCGCAAAATCACGTTTCCTGCTGTCTTAGAGACTCTAGAGAGCAAGAGTGTGCTTCTCGCTCTAAAGCAGAGTGTGATCCATGGATGAGAACTATGCTGTGTTTGCCTTCAGAAATGGAGTTAAAATCCAGTCTCTGATTCTTCCTACAAGCAAGACTTCAATTCAGGTAAGGCAGTCACTTTTCTGCTCAAACGAACTACATCGTTCATGAAGCTCACACGTTTCCCATCTTAACTGACAAGCATTGGATGTTAGAGGGTCAGTGCTTTGTATCAGTTTCAGAAGCAGATTTGGACTAGATATGGTCCGTATGTGTAGGAAACACCGTTCTTTTGTTCTCAGCAAAATCACGTTTCCTGCTGTCTTAGAGAGTCTAGAAAGCAATAGCATGCTTCTTGTTCTAAAGCAGAGTGTGATCACTGGATGATTATACTGCTGTGTGTTTTACTTCAGAAATGGAGTTAAATCCCAGGCTCTGAGTCCTCCTACAAGCAAGACTTCAATTCAGGTATGGGCCGTCACTTTTCTGCTCAAACGAACTACATCGTTCATGAAGATCACACGTTTCCCATCTTAACTGACAAGCATTGGATGTTAGAGGGTCAGTGCTTTGTATCAGTTTTAGAAGCAGATTTAGACTACATATGGTCCGTATGTGTTAGGAAACACCGTTCTTTTATTCTGGGCACACTCAGATTTCCTGCTGTATTAGAGACTCTAGAAAGCAAGAGTGTGCTTCTCGCTCTAAAGCAGAGTGTGATCCATGGATGAGAACTATGCTGTGTGTTTCCCTTCAGAAATGGAGTTAAATCCCAGGCTCTGTTTCTTACTACAAGCAAGACTTCGTTTCAGGTAAGGGCAGTCACTTTTCAGTTCAAAGGAACTACATCATTCACAAATCTCACACGTTTCTCATCTTAACTGACAAGCATTGGATGTTAGAGGACCATTGCTTTGTATCAGTTTCAGAAGCAGAGTTGAACTAGATATGGTCCGTATGTGTAGGAAACACCGTTCTTTTGTTCTCAGCAAAATCACGTTTCCTGCTGTCTTAGAGACTCTAGAAAGCAAGAGCGTGCTTCTTGTTATAAAGCAGAGTGTGATGAATGGATGATTACACTGCTGTGTGTTTTACTTCAGTAATGGAGTTAAATCCCAGGCTCTGAGTCTTTCTACAGGCAAGACTTCAATTCAGGTAAGGGCAGTCACTTTTCTGCTCAAACGAACTACATCTTTCCCGAAGCACACACGTTTCTCATCTAAACTGACAAGCATTGGATGTTAGAGGACCATTGCATTCTATCTGTTTCAGAAGAAGTTTTAGACTACATATAGTCCGTATGTGTAGGAAACACCGTTCTTTTGCTCTGGGCTAACTCACGTTTCCTGCTGTCTTAGAGACTCTAGAAAGCAAGAGCGTGCTTCTCGCTCTAAAGCAGAGTGTGATCCATGGATAAGAACTATGCTGTGTGTTTGCTTTCAGAAATGGAGTTAAATCCCAGGCTCTGAGTCTTACTACAAGCAAGACTTCAATTCAGGTAAGGCAGTCACTTTTCTGCTCAAACAAACTACATCGTTCATGAAGCTCACACGTTTCCCATCTTAACTGACAAGCATTGGATGTTAGAGGGTCATTGCTTTGTATCAGTTTCAGAAGCAGATTTGGTCTAGATATGGTCCGTATGTGTAGGAAACTCCGTTCTTTTGTTCTCAGCAAAATCACGTTTCCTCCTGTCTTAGAGACTCTAAAAAGCAAGAGCGTGCTTCTTATTCTAAAGCAGAGTGTGATCAATGGATGAGAACACTGCTGTGTGTTTCAATTCAGAAATGGAGTTAAATCCCAGGCTCTGAGTTTGCAAACAAGCAAGACTTCGTTTAAGGTATGGGCAGTCACTTTTTTGCTCAAACGAACTACATCGTTCATGAAGCTCACACTTTTCCCATCGTGAATGACAAGCATTGGATTTTAGAGGACCAGTGCTTTGTATCAGTTTCAGAAGATGAGATGTACTAGATATGGTCCGTATGTGTAGGAAACACCGTTCTATTGTTCTGGGCACACTCAAATTTCCTGTTGTCTTAGAGACTCTAGAAAGCAAGAGTGTGCTTCTCGCTCTAACCACAGTGTGATCCATGGATGAATACTATGCTGTGTGTTTCCCTTCAGAAATGGAGTTAAATCCCAGGTTCTCTGTCTTCCTACAAGCAAGAATTCGTTTCAGGTAAGGGTAGTCACTTTGCAGTTCAAAGGAACTACATCATTCACAAAGCTCACACGTATCTCATCTTAACTGACAAACATTGGATGTTAGAAGACCAGTGATTTGTATCAGTTTCAGAAGCAGAGTTGAACTAGATATGGTCCGTATGTGTAGGAAACACCGTTCTTTTGTTCTCAGCACACTCACGTTTCCTGCTGTCTTAGAGACTCTAGAAAGCAAGAGCGTGCTTCTTGTTCTAAAGCAGAGTGTGATCAATGGATGAGATCACTGCTGTGTGTTTCAATTCAGAAATGGAGTTAAATCCCAGGCTCTGAGTTTTCCTACAAGCAAGACTTCGTTTAAGGTAAGGGCAGTTACTTTTCTGCTCTAACGAACTACATCGTTCATGAAGCTCACACGTTTCCCATCTTAACTGACAAGCATTGGATGTTAGAGGACCAGTGCTTTGTATGAGTTTCAGAAGCAGAGTTGGACTAGATATGGTCCGTATGTGTAGGAAACACCGTTCTTTTGTTCTCAGCACACTCACGTTTCCTGCTGTGTTAGAGACTCTATAAAGCAAGAGCGTGCTTCTCGCTCTAAAGCAGATTGTGATCCATGGATGAGAACTATGCTGTGTGTTTCCCTTCAGAAATGGAGTTAAATCCCAATCTCTGTGTCTTCCTACAAGCAAGACTTCGTTTCAGGTAAGGGCAGTCACTTTTCACCTCAAACGAACTACATCGTTCACTGAGCTCACACATTTCTCATCTTAACAGACAAGCATTGGATGTTAGAGGACCAGTGCTTTGTATCAGTTTCAGAAGCAGAGTTGGACTATATGATGTCTGTATGTGTGGGAAACACCGTTCTTTTGTTCTCAGCAAAATCACGTTTCCTGCTGTCTTAGAGACTCTAGAGAGCAAGAGTGTGCTTCTCGCTCTAAAGCAGAGTGTGATCCATGGATGAGAACTATGCTGTGTTTGCCTTCAGAAATGGAGTTAAAATCCAGTCTCTGATTCTTCCTACAAGCAAGACTTCAATTCAGGTAAGGCAGTCACTTTTCTGCTCAAACGAACTACATCGTTCATGAAGCTCACACGTTTCCCATCTTAACTGACAAGCATTGGATGTTAGAGGGTCAGTGCTTTGTATCAGTTTCAGAAGCAGATTTGGACTAGATATGGTCCGTATGTGTAGGAAACACCGTTCTTTTGTTCTCAGCAAAATCACGTTTCCTGCTGTCTTAGAGAGTCTAGAAAGCAATAGCATGCTTCTTGTTCTAAAGCAGAGTGTGATCACTGGATGATTATACTGCTGTGTGTTTTACTTCAGAAATGGAGTTAAATCCCAGGCTCTGAGTCCTCCTACAAGCAAGATTTCAATTCAGGTAAGGGCCGTCACTTTTCTGCTCAAACGAACTACATCGTTCATGAAGATCACACGTTTCCCATCTTAACTGACAAGCATTGGATGTTAGAGGGTCAGTGCTTTGTATCAGTTTTAGAAGCAGATTTAGACTACATATGGTCCGTATGTGTTAGGAAACACCGTTCTTTTATTCTGGGCACACTCAGATTTCCTGCTGTATTAGAGACTCTAGAAAGCAAGAGTGTGCTTCTCGCTCTAAAGCAGAGTGTGATCCATGGATGAGAACTATGCTGTGTGTTTCCCTTCAGAAATGGAGTTAAATCCCAGGCTCTGTTTCTTACTACAAGCAAGACTTCGTTTCAGGTAAGGGCAGTCACTTTTCAGTTCAAAGGAACTACATCATTCACAAATCTCACACGTTTCTCATCTTAACTGACAAGCATTGGATGTTAGAGGACCATTGCTTTGTATCAGTTTCAGAAGCAGAGTTGAACTAGATATGGTCCGTATGTGTAGGAAACACCGTTCTTTTGTTCTCAGCAAAATCACGTTTCCTGCTGTCTTAGAGACTCTAGAAAGCAAGAGCGTGCTTCTTGTTATAAAGCAGAGTGTGATGAATGGATGATTACACTGCTGTGTGTTTTACTTCAGTAATGGAGTTAAATCCCAGGCTCTGAGTCTTTCTACAGGCAAGACTTCAATTCAGGTAAGGGCAGTCACTTTTCTGCTCAAACGAACTACATCTTTCCCGAAGCACACACGTTTCTCATCTAAACTGACAAGCATTGGATGTTAGAGGACCATTGCATTCTATCTGTTTCAGAAGAAGTTTTAGACTACATATAGTCCGTATGTGTAGGAAACACCGTTCTTTTGCTCTGGGCTAACTCACGTTTCCTGCTGTCTTAGAGACTCTAGAAAGCAAGAGCGTGCTTCTCGCTCTAAAGCAGAGTGTGATCCATGGATAAGAACTATGCTGTGTGTTTGCTTTCAGAAATGGAGTTAAATCCCAGGCTCTGAGTCTTACTACAAGCAAGACTTCAATTCAGGTAAGGCAGTCACTTTTCTGCTCAAACAAACTACATCGTTCATGAAGCTCACACGTTTCCCATCTTAACTGACAAGCATTGGATGTTAGAGGGTCATTGCTTTGTATCAGTTTCAGAAGCAGATTTGGTCTAGATATGGTCCGTATGTGTAGGAAACTCCGTTATTTTGTTCTCAGCAAAATCACGTTTCCTCCTGTCTTAGAGACTCTAAAAAGCAAGAGCGTGCTTCTTATTCTAAAGCAGAGTGTGATCAATGGATGAGAACACTGCTGTGTGTTTCAATTCAGAAATGGAGTTAAATCCCAGGCTCTGAGTTTGCAAACAAGCAAGACTTCGTTTAAGGTATGGGCAGTCACTTTTTTGCTCAAACGAACTACATCGTTCATGAAGCTCACACTTTTCCCATCGTGAATGACAAGCATTGGATTTTAGAGGACCAGTGCTTTGTATCAGTTTCAGAAGATGAGATGTACTAGATATGGTCCGTATGTGTAGGAAACACCGTTCTATTGTTCTGGGCACACTCAAATTTCCTGTTGTCTTAGAGACTCTAGAAAGCAAGAGTGTGCTTCTCGCTCTAACCACAGTGTGATCCATGGATGAATACTATGCTGTGTGTTTCCCTTCAGAAATGGAGTTAAATCCCAGGTTCTCTGTCTT
This sequence comes from Onychomys leucogaster, assembly GCA_949786385.1. Taxonomy (NCBI): domain Eukaryota; kingdom Metazoa; phylum Chordata; class Mammalia; order Rodentia; family Cricetidae; genus Onychomys; species Onychomys leucogaster. The sequence continues at coordinate 138,317 of CATKUP010000431.1, read as the reverse complement.
CCTACAAGCAAGAATTCGTTTCAGGTAAGGGTAGTCACTTTGCAGTTCAAAGGAACTACATCATTCACAAAGCTCACACGTATCTCATCTTAACTGACAAACATTGGATGTTAGAAGACCAGTGATTTGTATCAGTTTCAGAAGCAGAGTTGAACTAGATATGGTCCGTATGTGTAGGAAACACCGTTCTTTTGTTCTCAGCACACTCACGTTTCCTGCTGTCTTAGAGACTCTAGAAAGCAAGAGCGTGCTTCTTGTTCTAAAGCAGAGTGTGATCAATGGATGAGATCACTGCTGTGTGTTTCAATTCAGAAATGGAGTTAAATCCCAGGCTCTGAGTCTTCCTACAAACAAGACTTCGTTTAAGGTAAGGGCAGTTACTTTTCTGCTCAAACGAACTACATCGTTCATGAAGCTCACACGTTTCCCATCTTAACTGACAAGCATTGGATGTTAGAGGACCAGTGCTTTGTATGAGTTTCAGAAGCAGAGTTGGACTAGATATGGTCCGTATGTGTAGGAAACACCGTTCTTTTGTTCTCAGCACACTCACGTTTCCTGCTGTGTTAGAGACTCTATAAAGCAAGAGCGTGCTTCTCGCTCTAAAGCAGATTGTGATCCATGGATGAGAACTATGCTGTGTGTTTCCCTTCAGAAATGGAGTTAAATCCCAATCTCTGTGTCTTCCTACATCAAGACTTCGTTTCAGGTAAGGGCAGTCACTTTTCACCTCAAACGAACTACATCGTTCACTGAGCTCACACATTTCTCATCTTAACAGACAAGCATTGGATGTTAGAGGACCAGTGCTTTGTATCAGTTTCAGAAGCAGAGTTGGACTATATGATGTCTGTATGTGTAGGAAACACCGTTCTTTTGTTCTCAGCAAAATCACGTTTCCTGCTGTCTTAGAGACTCTAGAGAGCAAGAGTGTGCTTCTCGCTCTAAAGCAGAGTGTGATCCATGGATGAGAACTATGCTGTGTTTGCCTTCAGAAATGGAGTTAAAATCCAGTCTCTGATTCTTCCTACAAGCAAGACTTCAATTCAGGTAAGGCAGTCACTTTTCTGCTCAAACGAACTACATCGTTCATGAAGCTCACACGTTTCCCATCTTAACTGACAAGCATTGGATGTTAGAGGGTCAGTGCTTTGTATCAGTTTCAGAAGCAGATTTGGACTAGATATGGTCCGTATGTGTAGGAAACACCGTTCTTTTGTTCTCAGCAAAATCACGTTTCCTGCTGTCTTAGAGAGTCTAGAAAGCAATAGCATGCTTCTTGTTCTAAAGCAGAGTGTGATCACTGGATGATTATACTGCTGTGTGTTTTACTTCAGAAATGGAGTTAAATCCCAGGCTCTGAGTCCTCCTACAAGCAAGACTTCAATTCAGGTAAGGGCCGTCACTTTTCTGCTCAAAGGAACTACATCGTTCATGAAGATCACACGTTTCCCATCTTAACTGACAAGCATTGGATGTTAGAGGGTCAGTGCTTTGTATCAGTTTTAGAAGCAGATTTAGACTACATATGGTCCGTATGTGTTAGGAAACACCGTTCTTTTATTCTGGGCACACTCAGATTTCCTGCTGTATTAGAGACTCTAGAAAGCAAGAGTGTGCTTCTCGCTCTAAAGCAGAGTGTGATCCATGGATGAGAACTATGCTGTGTGTTTCCCTTCAGAAATGGAGTTAAATCCCAGGCTCTGTTTCTTACTACAAGCAAGACTTCGTTTCAGGTAAGGGCAGTCACTTTTCAGTTCAAAGGAACCACATCATTCACAAATCTCACACGTTTCTCATCTTAACTGACAAGCATTGGATGTTAGAGGACCATTGCTTTGTATCAGTTTCAGAAGCAGAGTTGAACTAGATATGGTCCGTATGTGTAGGAAACACCGTTCTTTTGTTCTCAGCAAAATCACGTTTCCTGCTCTCTTAGAGACTCTAGAAAGCAAGAGCGTGCTTCTTGTTAGAAAGCAGAGTGTGATGAATGGATGATTACACTGCTGTGTGTTTTACTTCAGTAATGGAGTTAAATCCCAGGCTCTGAGTCTTTCTACAGGCAAGACTTCAATTCAGGTAAGGGCAGTCACTTTTCTGCTCAAACGAACTACATCTTTCCCGAAGCACACACGTTTCTCATCTTAACTGACAAGCATTGGATGTTAGAGGACCATTGCATTCTATCTGTTTCAGAAGAAGTTTTAGACTACATATAGTCCGTATGTGTAGGAAACACCGTTCTTTTGCTCTGGGCTAACTCACGTTTCCTGCTGTCTTAGAGACTCTAGAAAGCAAGAGCGTGCTTCTCGCTCTAAAGCAGAGTGTGATCCATGGATAAGAACTATGCTGTGTGTTTGCTTTCAGAAATGGAGTTAAATCCCAGGCTCTGAGTCTTCCTACAAGCAAGACTTCAATTCAGGTAAGGCAGTCACTTTTCTGCTCAAACAAACTACATCGTTCATGAAGCTCACACGTTTCCCATCTTAACTGACAAGCATTGGATGTTAGAGGGTCATTGCTTTGTATCAGTTTCAGAAGCAGATTTGGTCTAGATATGGTCCGTATGTGTAGGAAACTCCGTTCTTTTGTTCTCAGCAAAATCACGTTTCCTCCTGTCTTAGAGACTCTAAAAAGCAAGAGCGTGCTTCTTATTCTAAAGCAGAGTGTGATCAATGGATGAGAACACTGCTGTGTGTTTCAATTCAGAAATGGAGTTAAATCCCAGGCTCTGAGTTTGCAAACAAGCAAGACTTCGTTTAAGGTATGGGCAGTCACTTTTTTGCTCAAACGAACTACATCGTTCATGAAGCTCACACTTTTCCCATCGTGAATGACAAGCATTGGATTTTAGAGGACCAGTGCTTTGTATCAGTTTCAGAAGATGAGATGTACTAGATATGGTCCGTATGTGTAGGAAACACCGTTCTATTGTTCTGGGCACACTCAAATTTCCTGTTGTCTTAGAGACTCTAGAAAGCAAGAGTGTGCTTCTCGCTCTAACCACAGTGTGATCCATGGATGAATACTATGCTGTGTGTTTCCCTTCAGAAATGGAGTTAAATCCCAGGTTCTGTGTCTTCCTACATGCAAGAATTCGTTTCAGGTAAGGGTAGTCACTTTGCAGTTCAAAGGAACTACATCATTCACAAAGCTCACACGTATCTCATCTTAACTGACAAACATTGGATGTTAGAAGACCAGTGATTTGTATCAGTTTCAGAAGCAGAGTTGAACTAGATATGGTCCATATGTGTAGGAAACACCGTTCTTTTGTTCTCAGCACACTCACGTTTCCTGCTGTCTTAGAGACTCTAGAAAGCAAGAGCGTGCTTCTTGTTCTAAAGCAGAGTGTGATCAATGGATGAGAACACTGCTGTGTGTTTCAATTCAGAAATGGAGTTAAATCCCAGGCTCTGAGTCTTCCTACAAGCAAGACAACGTTTAAGGTAAGGGCAGTTACTTTTCTGCTCAAACGAACTACATCGTTCATGAAGCTCACACGTTTCCCATCTTAACTGACAAGCATTGGATGTTAGAGGACCAGTGCTTTGTATGAGTTTCAGAAGCAGAGTTGGACTAGATATGGTCCGTATGTGTAGGAAACACCGTTCTTTTGTTCTCAGCACACTCACGTTTCCTGCTGTATTAGAGACTCTATAAAGCAAGAGCGTGCTTCTCGCTCTAAAGCAGATTGTGATCCATGGATGAGAACTATGCTGTGTGTTTCCCTTCAGAAATGGAGTTAAATCCAAATCTCTGTGTCTTCCTACAAGCAAGACTTCGTTTCAGGTAAGGGCAGTCACTTTTAAGCTCAAACGAACTACATCGTTAACAAAGATCACACGATTCTCATCTTAACTGACAAGCATTGGATGTTAGAACACCAGTGCATTGTATCAGTTTTAGAAGCAGTTTTGGACTACATATGGTCCGTATATGTAGGAAACACCGTTCTTTTGTTCTGGGCACACTCAGATTTCCTGCTATATTAGAGACTCTAAAAGCAAGAGCGTGCTTCTCGCTCTAAAGCAGAGTGTGATCCATGCATGAGAACTATCCTGTGTGTTTCTCTTAAGAAATGGAGTTAAATCCCAGGCTCTGTTTCTTACTACAAGCAAGACTTCGTTTCAGGTAAGGGCAGTCACTTTTCAGTTCAAAGGAACTACATCATTCACAAATCTCACACGTTTCTCATCTTAACTGACAAGCATTGGATGTTAGAGGACCATTGCTTTGTATCAGTTTCAGAAGCAGAGTTGAACTAGATATGGTCCGTATGTGTAGGAAACACCGTTCTTTTGTTCTCAGCAAAATCACATTTCCTGCTGTCTTAGAGACTCTAGAAAGCAAGGGCGTGCTTCTTGTTATAAAGCAGAGTGTGATGAATGGATGATTACACTGCTGTGTGTTTTACTTCAGTAATGGAGTTAAATCCCAGGCTCTGAGTCTTCCTACAGACAAGACTTCAATTCAGGTAAGGGCAGTCACTTTTCTGCTCAAACGAACTACATCTTTCCCGAAGCACACACGTTTCTCATCTTAACTGACAAGCATTGGATGTTAGAGGACCATTGCATTCTATCTGTTTCAGAAGAAGTTTTAGACTACATATAGTCCATATGTGTAGGAAACACCGTTCTTTTGCTCTGGGCTAACTCACGTTTCCTGCTGTCTTAGAGACTCTAGAAAGCAAGAGCGTGCTTCTCGCTCTAAAGCAGAGTGTGATCCATGGATAAGAACTATGCTGTGTGTTTGCTTTCAGAAATGGAGTTAAATCCCAGGCTCTGAGTCTTCCTACAAGCAAGACTTCAATTCAGGTAAGGCAGTCACTTTTCTGCTCAAACAAACTACATCGTTCATGAAGCTCACACGTTTCCCATCTTAACTGACAAGCATTGGATGTTAGAGGGTCATTGCTTTGTATCAGTTTCAGAAGCAGATTTGGTCTAGATATGGTCCGTATGTGTAGGAAACTCCGTTCTTTTGTTCTCAGCAAAATCACGTTTCCTCCTGTCTTAGAGACTCTAAAAAGCAAGAGCGTGCTTCTTATTCTAAAGCAGAGTGTGATCAATGGATGAGAACACTGCTGTGTGTTTCAATTCAGAAATGGAGTTAAATCCCAGGCTCTGAGTTTGCAAACAAGCAAGACTTCGTTTAAGGTATGGGCAGTCACTTTTTTGCTCAAACGAACTACATCGTTCATGAAGCTCACACTTTTCCCATCGTGAATGACAAGCATTGGATTTTAGAGGACCAGTGCTTTGTATCAGTTTCAGAAGATGAGATGTACTAGATATGGTCCGTATGTGTAGGAAACACCGTTCTATTGTTCTGGGCACACTCAAATTTCCTGTTGTCTTAGAGACTCTAGAAAGCAAGAGTGTGCTTCTCGCTCTAACCACAGTGTGATCCATGGATGAATACTATGCTGTGTGTTTCCCTTCAGAAATGGAGTTAAATCCCAGGTTCTGTGTCTTCCTACATGCAAGAATTCGTTTCAGGTAAGGGTAGTCACTTTGCAGTTCAAAGGAACTACATCATTCACAAAGCTCACACGTATCTCATCTTAACTGACAAACATTGGATGTTAGAAGACCAGTGATTTGTATCAGTTTCAGAAGCAGAGTTGAACTAGATATGGTCCATATGTGTAGGAAACACCGTTCTTTTGTTCTCAGCACACTCACGTTTCCTGCTGTCTTAGAGACTCTAGAAAGCAAGAGCGTGCTTCTTGTTCTAAAGCAGAGTGTGATCAATGGATGAGAACACTGCTGTGTGTTTCAATTCAGAAATGGAGTTAAATCCCAGGCTCTGAGTCTTCCTACAAGCAAGACAACGTTTAAGGTAAGGGCAGTTACTTTTCTGCTCAAACGAACTACATCGTTCATGAAGCTCACACGTTTCCCATCTTAACTGACAAGCATTGGATGTTAGAGGACCAGTGCTTTGTATGAGTTTCAGAAGCAGAGTTGGACTAGATATGGTCCGTATGTGTAGGAAACACCGTTCTTTTGTTCTCAGCACACTCACGTTTCCTGCTGTATTAGAGACTCTATAAAGCAAGAGCGTGCTTCTCGCTCTAAAGCAGATTGTGATCCATGGATGAGAACTATGCTGTGTGTTTCCCTTCAGAAATGGAGTTAAATCCAAATCTCTGTGTCTTCCTACAAGCAAGACTTCGTTTCAGGTAAGGGCAGTCACTTTTAAGCTCAAACGAACTACATCGTTAACAAAGATCACACGATTCTCATCTTAACTGACAAGCATTGGATGTTAGAACACCAGTGCATTGTATCAGTTTTAGAAGCAGATTTGGACTACATATGGTCCGTATATGTAGGAAACACCGTTCTTTTGTTCTGGGCACACTCAGATTTCCTGCTATATTAGAGACTCTAAAAGCAAGAGCGTGCTTCTCGCTCTAAAGCAGAGTGTGATCCATGCATGAGAACTATCCTGTGTGTTTCTCTTAAGAAATGGAGTTAAATCCCAGGCTCTGTTTCTTACTACAAGCAAGACTTCGTTTCAGGTAAGGGCAGTCACTTTTCAGTTCAAAGGAACTACATCATTCACAAATCTCACACGTTTCTCATCTTAACTGACAAGCATTGGATGTTAGAGGACCATTGCTTTGTATCAGTTTCAGAAGCAGAGTTGAACTAGATATGGTCCGTATGTGTAGGAAACACCGTTCTTTTGTTCTCAGCAAAATCACATTTCCTGCTGTCTTAGAGACTCTAGAAAGCAAGGGCGTGCTTCTTGTTATAAAGCAGAGTGTGATGAATGGATGATTACACTGCTGTGTGTTTTACTTCAGTAATGGAGTTAAATCCCAGGCTCTGAGTCTTCCTACAGACAAGACTTCAATTCAGGTAAGGGCAGTCACTTTTCTGCTCAAACGAACTACATCTTTCCCGAAGCACACACGTTTCTCATCTTCACTGACAAGCATTGGATGTTAGAGGACCATTGCATTCTATCTGTTTCAGAAGAAGTTTTAGACTACATATAGTCCGTATGTGTAGGAAACACCGTTCTTTTGCTCTGGGCTAACTCACGTTTCCTGCTGTCTTAGAGACTCTAGAAAGCAAGAGCGTGCTTCTCGCTCTAAAGCAGAGTGTGATCCATGGATAAGAACTATGCTGTGTGTTTGCTTTCAGAAATGGAGTTAAATCCCAGGCTCTGAGTCTTCCTACAAGCAAGACTTCAATTCAGGTAAGGCAGTCACTTTTCTGCTCAAACAAACTACATCGTTCATGAAGCTCACACGTTTCCCATCTTAACTGACAAGCATTGGATGTTAGAGGGTCATTGCTTTGTATCAGTTTCAGAAGCAGATTTGGTCTAGATATGGTCCGTATGTGTAGGAAACTCCGTTCTTTTGTTCTCAGCAAAATCACGTTTCCTCCTGTCTTAGAGACTCTAAAAAGCAAGAGCGTGCTTCTTATTCTAAAGCAGAGTGTGATCAATGGATGAGAACACTGCTGTGTGTTTCAATTCAGAAATGGAGTTAAATCCCAGGCTCTGAGTTTGCAAACAAGCAAGACTTCGTTTAAGGTATGGGCAGTCACTTTTTTGCTCAAACGAACTACATCGTTCATGAAGCTCACACTTTTCCCATCGTGAATGACAAGCATTGGATTTTAGAGGACCAGTGCTTTGTATCAGTTTCAGAAGATGAGATGTACTAGATATGGTCCGTATGTGTAGGAAACACCGTTCTATTGTTCTGGGCACACTCAAATTTCCTGTTGTCTTAGAGACTCTAGAAAGCAAGAGTGTGCTTCTCGCTCTAACCACAGTGTGATCCATGGATGAATACTATGCTGTGTGTTTCCCTTCAGAAATGGAGTTAAATCCCAGGTTCTGTGTCTTCCTACAAGCAAGAATTCGTTTAAGGTAAGGGCAGTTACTTTTCTGCTCAAACGAACTACATCGTTCATGAAGCTCACACGTTTCCCATCTTAACTGACAAGCATTGGATGTTAGAGGACCAGTGCTTTGTATGAGTTTCAGAAGCAGAGTTGGACTAGATATGGTCCGTATGTGTAGGAAACACCGTTCTTTTGTTCTCAGCACACTCACGTTTCCTGCTGTGTTAGAGACTCTATAAAGCAAGAGCGTGCTTCTCGCTCTAAAGCAGATTGTGATCCATGGATGAGAACACTGCTGTGTGTTTCAATTCAGAAATGGAGTTAAATCCAAATCTCTGTGTCTTCCTACAAGCAAGACTTCGTTTCAGGTAAGGGCAGTCACTTTTAAGCTCAAACGAACTACATCGTTAACAAAGATCACACGATTCTCATCTTAACTGACAAGCATTGGATGTTAGAACACCAGTGCATTGTATCAGTTTCAGAAGCAGATTTGGACTACATATGGTCCGTATATGTAGGAAACACCGTTCTTTTGTTCTGGGCACACTCAGATTTCCTGCTATATTAGAGACTCTAAAAGCAAGTGCGTGCTTCTCGCTCTAAAGCAGAGTGTGATCCATGCATGAGAACTATCCTGTGTGTTTCTCTTAAGAAATGGAGTTAAATCCCAGGCTCTGTTTCTTACTACAAGCAAGACTTCGTTTCAGGTAAGGGCAGTCACTTTTCAGTTCAAAGGAACTACATCATTCACAAATCTCACACGTTTCTCATCTTAACTGACAAGCATTGGATGTTAGAGGACCATTGCTTTGTATCAGTTTCAGAAGCAGAGTTGAACTAGATATGGTCCGTATGTGTAGGAAACACCGTTCTTTGGTCTCAGCAAAATCACGTTTCCTGCTGTCTTAGAGACTCTAGAAAGCAAGAGCGTGCTTCTTGTTATAAAGCAGAGTGTGATGAATGGATGATTACACTGCTGTGTGTTTTACTTCAGTAATGGAGTTAAATCCCAGGCTCTGAGTCTTCCTACAGGCAAGACTTCAATTCAGGTAAGGGCAGTCACTTTTCTGCTCAAACGAACTACATCTTTCCCGAAGCACACACGTTTCTCATCTTAACTGACAAGCATTGGATGTTAGAGGACCATTGCATTCTATCTGTTTCAGAAGAAGTTTTAGACTACATATAGTCCGTATGTGTAGGAAACACCGTTCTTTTGCTCTGGGCTAACTCACGTTTCCTGCTGTCTTAGAGACTCTAGAAAGCAAGAGCGTGCTTCTCGCTCTAAAGCAGAGTGTGATCCATGGATAAGAACTATGCTGTGTGTTTGCTTTCAGAAATGGAGTTAAATCCCAGGCTCTGAGTCTTCCTACAAGCAAGACTTCAATTCAGGTAAGGCAGTCACTTTTCTGCTCAAACAAACTACATCGTTCATGAAGCTCACACGTTTCCCATCTTAACTGACAAGCATTGGATGTTAGAGGGTCATTGCTTTGTATCAGTTTCAGAAGCAGATTTGGTCTAGATATGGTCCGTATGTGTAGGAAACTCCGTTCTTTTGTTCTCAGCAAAATCACGTTTCCTCCTGTCTTAGAGACTCTAAAAAGCAAGAGCGTGCTTCTTATTCTAAAGCAGAGTGTGATCAATGGATGAGAACACTGCTGTGTGTTTCAATTCAGAAATGGAGTTAAATCCCAGGCTCTGAGTTTGCAAACAAGCAAGACTTCGTTTAAGGTATGGGCAGTCACTTTTTTGCTCAAACGAACTACATCGTTCATGAAGCTCACACTTTTCCCATCGTGAATGACAAGCATTGGATTTTAGAGGACCAGTGCTTTGTATCAGTTTCAGAAGATGAGATGTACTAGATATGGTCCGTATGTGTAGGAAACACCGTTCTATTGTTCTGGGCACACTCAAATTTCCTGTTGTCTTAGAGACTCTAGAAAGCAAGAGTGTGCTTCTCGCTCTAACCACAGTGTGATCCATGGATGAATACTATGCTGTGTGTTTCCCTTCAGAAATGGAGTTAAATCCCAGGCTCTGTGTCTTCCTACAAGCAAGAATTCGTTTCAGGTAAGGGTAGTCACTTTGCAGTTCAAAGGAACTACATCATTCACAAAGATCACACGTATCTCATGTTAACTGACAAACATTGGATGTTAGAGGACCAGTGATTTGTATCAGTTTCAGAAGCAGAGTTGAACTAGATATGGTCCGTATGTGTAGGAAACACCGTTCTTTTGTTCTCAGCACACTCACGTTTCCTGCTGTCTTAGAGACTCTAGAAAGCAAGAGCGTGCTTCTTGTTCTAAAGCAGAGTGTGATCAATGGATGAGAACACTGCTGTGTGTTTCAATTCAGAAATGGAGTTAAATCCCAGGCTCTGAGTCTTCCTACAAACAAGACTTCGTTTAAGGTAAGGGCAGTTACTTTTCTGCTCAAACGAACTACATCGTTCATGAAGCTCACACGTTTCCCATCTTAACTGACAAGCATTGGATGTTAGAGGACCAGTGCTTTGTATGAGTTTCAGAAGCAGAGTTGGACTAGATATGGTCCGTATGTGTAGGAAACACCGTTCTTTTGTTCTCAGCACACTCACGTTTCCTGCTGTGTTAGAGACTCTATAAAGGAAGAGCGTGCTTCTCGCTCTAAAGCAGATTGTGATCCATGGATGAGAACTATGCTGTGTGTTTCCCTTCAGAAATGGAGTTAAATCCCAATCTCTGTGTCTTCCTACAAGCAAGACTTCGTTTCAGGTAAGGGCAGTCACTTTTCACCTCAAACGAACTACATCGTTCACTGAGCTCACACATTTCTCATCTTAACAGACAAGCATTGGATGTTAGAGGACCAGTGCTTTGTATCAGTTTCAGAAGCAGAGTTGGACTATATGATGTCTGTATGTGTAGGAAACACCGTTCTTTTGTTCTCAGCAAAATCACGTTTCCTGCTGTCTTAGAGACTCTAGAGAGCAAGAGTGTGCTTCTCGCTCTAAAGCAGAGTGTGATCCATGGATGAGAACTATGCTGTGTTTGCCTTCAGAAATGGAGTTAAAATCCAGTCTCTGATTCTTCCTACAAGCAAGACTTGAATTCAGGTAAGGCAGTCACTTTTCTGCTCAAACGAACTACATCGTTCATGAAGCTCACACGTTTCCCATCTTAACTGACAAGCATTGGATGTTAGAGGGACAGTGATTTGTATCAGTTTCAGAAGCAGATTTGGACTAGATATGGTCCGTATGTGTAGGAAACACCGTTCTTTTGTTCTCAGCAAAATCACGTTTCCTGCTGTCTTAGAGAGTCTAGAAAGCAATAGCATGCTTCTTGTTCTAAAGCAGAGTGTGATCACTGGATGATTATACTGCTGTGTGTTTTACTTCAGAAATGGAGTTAAATCCCAGGCTCTGAGTCCTCCTACAAGCAAGACTTCAATTCAGGTAAGGGCCGTCACTTTTCTGCTCAAACGAACTACATCGTTCATGAAGATCACACGTTTCCCATATTAACTGACAAGCATTGGATGTTAGAGGGTCAGTGCTTTGTATCAGTTTTAGAAGCAGATTTAGACTACATATGGTCCGTATGTGTTAGGAAACACCGTTCTTTTATTCTGGGCACACTCAGATTTCCTGCTGTATTAGAGACTCTAGAAAGCAAGAGTGTGCTTCTCGCTCTAAAGCAGAGTGTGATCCATGCATGAGAACTATGCTGTGTGTTTCCCTTCAGAAATGGAGTTAAATCCCAGGCTCTGTTTCTTACTACAAGCAAGACTTCGTTTCAGGTAAGGGCAGTCACTTTTCAGTTCAAAGGAACTACATCATTCACAAATCTCACACGTTTCTCATCTTAACTGACAAGCATTGGATGTTAGAGGACCATTGCTTTGTATCAGTTTCAGAAGCAGAGTTGAACTAGATATGGTCCGTATGTGTAGGAAACACCGTTCTTTGTTCTCAGCAAAATCACGTTTCCTGCTGTCTTAGAGACTCTAGAAAGCAAGAGCGTGCTTCTTGTTATAAAGCAGAGTGTGATGAATGGATGATTACACTGCTGTGTGTTTTACTTCAGTAATGGAGTTAAATCCCAGGCTCTGAGTCTTTCTACAGGCAAGACTTCAATTCAGGTAAGGGCAGTCACTTTTCTGCTCAAACGAACTACATCTTTCCCGAAGCACACACGTTTCTCATCTTAACTGACAAGCATTGGATGTTAGAGGACCATTGCATTCTATCTGTTTCAGAAGAAGTTTTAGACTACATATAGTCCGTATGTGTAGGAAACACCGTTCTTTTGCTCTGGGCTAACTCACGTTTCCTGCTGTCTTAGAGACTCTAGAAAGCAAGAGCGTGCTTCTCGCTCTAAAGCAGAGTGTGATCCATGGATAAGAACTATGCTGTGTGTTTGCTTTCAGAAATGGAGTTAAATCCCAGGCTCTGAGTCTTCCTACAAGCAAGACTTCAATTCAGGTAAGGCAGTCACTTTTCTGCTCAAACAAACTACATCGTTCATGAAGCTCACACGTTTCCCATCTTAACTGACAAGCATTGGATGTTAGAGGGTCATTGCTTTGTATCAGTTTCAGAAGCAGATTTGGTCTAGATATGGTCCGTATGTGTAGGAAACTCCGTTCTTTTGTTCTCAGCAAAATCACGTTTCCTCCTGTCTTAGAGACTCTAAAAAGCAAGAGCGTGCTTCTTATTCTAAAGCAGAGTGTGATCAATGGATGAGAACACTGCTGTGTGTTTCAATTCAGAAATGGAGTTAAATCCCAGGCTCAGAGTTTGCAAACAAGCAAGACTTCGTTTAAGGTATGGGCAGTCACTTTTTTGCTCAAACGAACTACATCGTTCATGAAGCTCACACTTTTCCCATCGTGAATGACAAGCATTGGATTTTAGAGGACCAGTGCTTTGTATCAGTTTCAGAAGATGAGATGTACTAGATATGGTCCGTATGTGTAGGAAACACCGTTCTATTGTTCTGGGCACACTCAAATTTCCTGTTGTCTTAGAGACTCTAGAAAGCAAGAGTGTGCTTCTCGCTCTAACCACAGTGTGATCCATGGATGAATACTATGCTGTGTGTTTCCCTTCAGAAATGGAGTTAAATCCCAGGTTCTGTGTCTTCCTACAAGCAAGAATTCGTTTCAGGTAAGGGTAGTCACTTTGCAGTTCAAAGGAACTACATCATTCACAAAGCTCACACGTATCTCATCTTAACTGACAAACATTGGATGTTAGAAGTCCAGTGATTTGTATCAGTTTCAGAAGCAGAGTTGAACTAGATATGGTCCATATGTGTAGGAAACACCGTTCTTTTGTTCTCAGCACACTCACGTTTCCTGCTGTCTTAGAGACTCTAGAAAGCAAGAGCGTGCTTCTTGTTCTAAAGCAGAGTGTGATCAATGGATGAGAACACTGCTGTGTGTTTCAATTCAGAAATGGAGTTAAATCCCAGGCTCTGAGTCTTCCTACAAGCAAGACTTCGTTTAAGGTAAGGGCAGTTACTTTTCTGCTCAAACGAACTACATCGTTCATGAAGCTCACACGTTTCCCATCTTAACTGACAAGCATTGGATGTTAGAGGACCAGTGCTTTGTATGAGTTTCAGAAGCAGAGTTGGACTAGATATGGTCCGTATGTGTAGGAAACACCGTTCTTTTGTTCTCAGCACACTCACGTTTCCTGCTGTATTAGAGACTCTATAAAGCAAGAGCGTGCTTCTCGCTCTAAAGCAGATTGTGATCCATGGATGAGAACTATGCTGTGTGTTTGCCTTCAGAAATGGAGTTAAATCCAAATCTCTGTGTCTTCCTACAAGCAAGACTTCGTTTCAGGTAAGGGCAGTCACTTTTAAGCTCAAACGAACTACATCGTTAACAAAGATCACACGATTCTCATCTTAACTGACAAGCATTGGATGTTAGAACACCAGTGCATTGTATCAGTTTCAGAAGCAGATTTGGACTACATATGGTCCGTATATGTAGGAAACACCGTTCTTTTGTTCTGGGCACACTCAGATTTCCTGCTATATTAGAGACTCTAAAAGCAAGAGTGTGCTTCTCGATCTAAAGCAGAGTGTGATCCATGCATGAGAACTATCCTGTGTGTTTCTCTTAAGAAATGGAGTTAAATCCCAGGCTCTGTTTCTTACTACAAGCAAGACTTCGTTTCAGGTAAGGGCAGTCACTTTTCAGTTCAAAGGAACTACATCATTCACAAATCTCACACGTTTCTCATCTTAACTGACAAGCATTGGATGTTAGAGGACCATTGCTTTGTATCAGTTTCAGAAGCAGAGTTGAACTAGATATGGTCCGTATGTGTAGGAAACACCGTTCTTTTGTTCTCAGCAAAATCACGTTTCCTGCTGTCTTAGAGACTCTAGAAAGCAAGAGCGTGCTTCTTGTTATAAAGCAGAGTGTGATGAATGGATGATTACACTGCTGTGTGTTTTACTTCAGTAATGGAGTTAAATCCCAGGCTCTGAGTCTTCCTACAGGCAAGACTTCAATTCAGGTAAGGGCAGTCACTTTTCTGCTCAAACGAACTACATCTTTCCCGAAGCACACACGTTTCTCATCTTCACTGACAAGCATTGGATGTTAGAGGACCATTGCATTCTATCTGTTTCAGAAGAAATTTTAGACTACATATAGTCCGTATGTGTAGGAAACACCGTTCTTTTGCTCTGGGCTAACTCACGTTTCCTGCTGTCTTAGAGACTCTAGAAAGCAAGAGCGTGCTTCTCGCTCTAAAGCAGAGTGTGATCCATGGATAAGAACTATGCTGTGTGTTTGCTTTCAGAAATGGAGTTAAATCCCAGGCTCTGAGTCTTCCTACAAGCAAGACTTCAATTCAGGTAAGGCAGTCACTTTTCTGCTCAAACAAACTACATCGTTCATGAAGCTCACACGTTTCCCATCTTAACTGACAAGCATTGGATGTTAGAGGGTCATTGCTTTGTATCAGTTTCAGAAGCAGATTTGGTCTAGATATGGTCCGTATGTGTAGGAAACTCCGTTCTTTTGTTCTCAGCAAAATCACGTTTCCTCCTGTCTTAGAGACTCTAAAAAGCAAGAGCGTGCTTCTTATTCTAAAGCAGAGTGTGATCAATGGATGAGAACACTGCTGTGTGTTTCAATTCAGAAATGGAGTTAAATCCCAGGCTCTGAGTTGGCAAACAAGCAAGACTTCGTTTAAGGTATGGGCAGTCACTTTTTTGCTCAAACGAACTACATCGTTCATGAAGCTCACACTTTTCCCATCGTGAATGAAAAGCATTGGATTTTAGAGTACCAGTGCTTTGTATCAGTTTCAGAAGATGAGATGTACTAGATATGGTCCGTATGTGTAGGAAACACCGTTCTATTGTTCTGGGCACACTCAAATTTCCTGTTGTCTTAGAGACTCTAGAAAGCAAGAGTGTGCTTCTCGCTCTAACCACAGTGTGATTCATGGATGAATACTATGCTGTGTGTTTCCCTTCAGAAATGGAGTTAAATCCCAGGTTCTGTGTCTTCCTACAAGCAAGAATTCGTTTAAGGTAAGGGCAGTTACTTTTCTGCTCAAACGAACTACATCGTTCATGAAGCTCACACGTTTCCCATCTTAACTGACAAGCATTGGATGTTAGAGGACCAGTGCTTTGTATGAGTTTCAGAAGCAGAGTTGGACTAGATATGGTCCGTATGTGTAGGAAACACCGTTCTTTTGTTCTCAGCACACTCACGTTTCCTGCTGTGTTAGAGACTCTATAAAGCAAGAGCGTGCTTCTCGCTCTAAAGCAGATTGTGATCCATGGATGAGAACACTGCTGTGTGTTTCAATTCAGAAATGGAGTTAAATCCAAATCTCTGTGTCTTCCTACAAGCAAGACTTCGTTTCAGGTAAGGGCAGTCACTTTTAAGCTCAAACGAACTACATCGTTAACAAAGATCACACGATTCTCATCTTAACTGACAAGCATTGGATGTTAGAAAACCAGTGCATTGTATCAGTTTCAGAAGCAGATTTGGACTACATATGGTCCGTATATGTAGGAAACACCGTTCTTTTGTTCTGGGCACACTCAGATTTCCTGCTATATTAGAGACTCTAAAAGCAAGAGCGTGCTTCTCGCTCTAAAGCAGAGTGTGATCCATGCATGAGAACTATCCTGTGTGTTTCTCTTAAGAAATGGAGTTAAATCCCAGGCTCTGTTTCTTACTACAAGCAAGACTTCGTTTCAGGTAAGGGCAGTCACTTTTCAGTTCAAAGGAACTACATCATTCACAAATCTCACACGTTTCTCATCTTAACTGACAAGCATTGGATGTTAGAGGACCATTGCTTTGTATCAGTTTCAGAAGCAGAGTTGAACTAGATATGGTCCGTATGTGTAGGAAACACCGTTCTTTTGATCTCAGCAAAATCACGTTTCCTGCTGTCTTAGAGACTCTAGAAAGCAAGAGCGTGCTTCTTGTTATAAAGCAGAGTGTGATGAATGGATGATTACACTGCTGTGTGTTTTACTTCAGTAATGGAGTTAAATCCCAGGCTCTGAGTCTTCCTACAGGCAAGACTTCAATTCAGGTAAGGGCAGTCACTTTTCTGCTCAAACGAACTACATCTTTCCCGAAGCACACACGTTTCTCATCTTAACTGACAAGCATTGGATGTTAGAGGACCATTGCATTCTATCTGTTTCAGAAGAAGTTTTAGACTACATATAGTCCGTATGTGTAGGAAACACCGTTCTTTTGCTCTGGGCTAACTCACGTTTCCTGCTGTCTTAGAGACTCTAGAAAGCAAGAGCGTGCTTCTCGCTCTAAAGCAGAGTGTGATCCATGGATAAGAACTATGCTGTGTGTTTGCTTTCAGAAATGGAGTTAAATCCCAGGCTCTGAGTCTTCCTACAAGCAAGACTTCAATTCAGGTAAGGCAGTCACTTTTCTGCTCAAACAAACTACATCGTTCATGAAGTTCACACGTTTCCCATCTTAACTGACAGGCATTGGATGTTAGAGGGTCATTGCTTTGTATCAGTTTCAGAAGCAGATTTGGTCTAGATATGGTCCGTATGTGTAGGAAACTCCGTTCTTTTGTTCTCAGCAAAATCACGTTTCCTCCTGTCTTAGAGACTCTAAAAAGCAAGAGCGTGCTTCTTATTCTAAAGCAGAGTGTGATCAATGGATGAGAACACTGCTGTGTGTTTCAATTCAGAAATGGAGTTAAATCCCAGGCTCTGAGTTTGCAAACAAGCAAGACTTCGTTTAAGGTATGGGCAGTCACTTTTTTGCTCAAACGAACTACATCGTTCATGAAGCTCACACTTTTCCCATCGTGAATGACAAGCATTGGATTTTAGAGGACCAGTGCTTTGTATCAGTTTCAGAAGATGAGATGTACTAGATATGGTCCGTATGTGTAGGAAACACCGTTCTATTGTTCTGGGCACACTCAAATTTCCTGTTGTCTTAGAGACTCTAGAAAGCAAGAGTGTGCTTCTCGCTCTAACCACAGTGTGATCCATGGATGAATACTATGCTGTGTGTTTCCCTTCAGAAATGGAGTTAAATCCCAGGTTCTGTGTCTTCCTACAAGCAAGAATTCGTTTCAGGTAAGGGTAGTCACTTTGCAGTTCAAAAGAACTACATCATTCACAAAGCTCACACGTATCTCATGTTAACTGACAAACATTGGATGTTAGAGGACCAGTGATTTGTATCAGTTTCAGAAGCAGAGTTGAACTAGATATGGTCCGTATGTGTAGGAAACACCGTTCTTTTGTTCTCAGCACATTCACGTTTCCTGCTGTCTTAGAGACTCTAGAAAGCAAGAGCGTGCTTCTTGTTCTAAAGCAGAGTGTGATCAATGGATGAGAACACTGCTGTGTGTTTCAATTCAGAAATGGAGTTAAATCCCAGGCTCTGAGTCTTCCTACAAACAAGACTTCGTTTAAGGTAAGGGCAGTTACTTTTCTGCTCAAACGAACTACATCGTTCATGAAGCTCACACGTTTCCCATCTTAACTGACAAGCATTGGATGTTAGAGGACCAGTGCTTTGTATGAGTTTCAGAAGCAGAGTTGGACTAGATATGGTCCGTATGTGTAGGAAACACCGTTCTTTTGTTCTCAGCACACTCACGTTTCCTGCTGTGTTAGAGACTCTATAAAGCAAGAGCGTGCTTCTCGCTCTAAAGCAGATTGTGATCCATGGATGAGAACTATGCTGTGTGTTTCCCTTCAGAAATGGAGTTAAATCCCAATCTCTGTGTCTTCCTACAAGCAAGACTTCGTTTCAGGTAAGGGCAGTCACTTTTCAGCTCAAACGAACTACATCGTTCACTGAGCTCACACATTTCTCATCTTAACAGACAAGCATTGGATGTTAGAGGACCAGTGCTTTGTATCAGTTTCAGAAGCAGAGTTGGACTATATGATGTCTGTATGTGTAGGAAACACCGTTCTTTTGTTCTCAGCAAAATCACGTTTCCTGCTGTCTTAGAGACTCTAGAGAGCAAGAGTGTGCTTCTCGCTCTAAAGCAGAGTGTGATCCATGGATGAGAACTATGCTGTGTTTGCCTTCAGAAATGGAGTTAAAATCCAGTCTCTGATTCTTCCTACAAGCAAGACTTCAATTCAGGTAAGGCAGTCACTTTTCTGCTCAAACGAACTACATCGTTCATGAAGCTCACACGTTTCCCATCTTAACTGACAAGCATTGGATGTTAGAGGGTCAGTGCTTTGTATCAGTTTCAGAAGCAGATTTGGACTAGATATGGTCCGTATGTGTAGGAAACACCGTTCTTTTGTTCTCAGCAAAATCACGTTTCCTGCTGTCTTAGAGAGTCTAGAAAGCAATAGCATGCTTCTTGTTCTAAAGCAGAGTGTGATCACTGGATGATTATACTGCTGTGTGTTTTCTTCAGAAATGGAGTTAAATCCCAGGCTCTGAGTCCTCCTACAAGCAAGACTTCAATTCAGGTAAGGGCCGTCACTTTTCTGCTCAAACGAACTACATCGTTCATGAAGATCACACGTTTCCCATCTTAACTGACAAGCATTGGATGTTAGAGGGTCAGTGCTTTGTATCAGTTTTAGAAGCAGATTTAGACTACATATGGTCCGTATGTGTTAGGAAACACCGTTCTTTTATTCTGGGCACACTCAGATTTCCTGCTGTATTAGAGACTCTAGAAAGCAAGAGTGTGCTTCTCGCTCTAAAGCAGAGTGTGATCCATGGATGAGAACTATGCTGTGTGTTTCCCTTCAGAAATGGAGTTAAATCCCAGGCTCTGAGTCTTCCTACAAGCAAGACTTCGATTCAGATAAGGGCAGTCACTTTTCAGCTCAAACGAACTACATCGTTCACTGAGCTCACACGTTTCTCATCTTAACTGACAAGCATTGGATGTTAGAGGGTCAGTGCTTTGTATCAGTTTCAGAAGCAGAGTTGGACTACATATGATCCATATGTGTAGGAAACCTCGATCTTTTGTTCTGGGCACACTCACGTTTCCTGCTGTCTTAGAGACTCTAGAAAGCAAGAGCGTGCTTCTCGCTCTAAAGCAGAGTGTGATCCATGGATGAGACTATACTTTGTGTTTCACTTCAGAAATGGAGTTAAATCCCATGCTCTGTGTCTCCCAACAAGCAAGACTTCGTTTCAGGTAAGTGCAGTCACTTTTCTGCTCAAAGGAACTACATCGTTCACAAAGCTCACAGGTTTCTCATCTTAACTGACAAGCATTGGATGTTAGAGGACCAGTGCTTTGTATCAGTTTCAGAAACAGAGTTGGTCTAGATATGGTCCGTATATGTAGGAAACACCGTTGTTTTTTTCTCAGCACACTCACGTTTCCTGCTGTCTTAGAGATTTTAGAAAGCAAGAGCGTGCTTCTCGCTCTAAAGCAGAGTGTGATCCATGGATGAAAACTATGCTGTGTGTTTCCCTTCAGAAAAGGGGTTAAATCCCAGGCTCTATGTCTTCCAACAAGCAAGACTTCGTTTCAGGTAAGGACAGTCACTTTTCTGCTCAAACGAACTACATCTTTCACGGAGCTTACACGTTTCTCATCTTAACAGACAAGCATTGGATGTTAGAGGACCAGTGCTTTGTATCAGTTTCAGAAGCAGAGTTGGACTAGATATGGTCTGTATGTGTAGGAAACACCATTCTTTTGTTCTCAGCAAACTCACGTTTCCTGCTGTCCTAGAGACTCTAGAAAGCAAGAGCGTGCTTCTTCTTCTAAAGCAGAGTGTGATTAATGGATGAGAACACTGCTGTGTGTTTCCCTTCAGAAATGGAGTTAAATCCCAGGCTCTGAGTCTTCCTACAAGCAAGACTTCATTTCAGGTAAGGGCATTCACTTTTCTTCTCAAACGAACTACATCGTTAACAAAGACCACACGATTCTCATCTTAACTGACAAGCATTGGATGTTAGAACACCAGTGCATTGTATCAGTTTAAGAAGCAGATTTGGACAACATATGGTCCGTATATGTCGGAAACACCGTTCTTTTGTTCTGGGCACACTCAGATTTCCTGCTATATTAGAGACTCTAAAAGCAAGAGCGTGCTTCTCGCTCTAAAGCAGAGTGTGATCCATGCATGAGAACTATGCTGTGTGTTTCTCTTAAGAAATTGAGTTAAATCCCAGCCTCTGTTTCTTACTACAAGCAAGACTTCGTTTCAGGTAAGGGCAGTCACTTTTCAGTTCAAAGGAACTACATCATTCACAAATCTCACACGTTTCTCATCTTAACTGACAAGCATTGGATGTTAGAGGACCATTGCTTTGTATCAGTTTCAGAAGCAGAGTTGAACTAGATATGGTCCGTATGTGTAGGAAACACCGTTCTTTTGTTCTCAGCAAAATCACGTTTCCTGCTGTCTTAGAGACTCTAGAAAGCAAGAGCGTGCTTCTTGTTATAAAGCAGAGTGTGATGAATGGATGATTACACTGCTGTGTGTTTTACTTCAGAAATGGAGTTAAATCCCAGGCTCTGAGTCTTCCTACAGGCAAGACTACAATTCAGGTAAGGGCAGTCACTTTTCTGCTCAAACGAACTACATCTTTCCCGAAGCACACACGTTTCTCATCTTAACTGACAAGCATTGGATGTTAGAGGACCATTGCATTCTATCTGTTTCAGAAGAAGTTTTAGACTACATATAGTCCGTATGTGTAGGAAACACCGTTCTTTTGCTCTGGGCTAACTCACGTTTCCTGCTGTCTTAGAGACTCTAGAAAGCAAGAGCTTGCTTCTCGCTCTAAAGCAGAGTGTGATCCATGGATAAGAACTATGCTGTGTGTTTGCTTTCAGAAATGGAGTTAAATCCCAGGCTCTGAGTCTTCCTACAAGCAAGACTTCAATTCAGGTAAGGCAGTCACTTTTCTGCTCAAACAAACTACATCTTTCATGAAGCTCACACGTTTCCCATCTTAACTGACAAGCATTGGATGTTAGAGGGTCATTGCTTTGTATCAGTTTCAGAAGCAGATTTGGACTAGATATGGTCCGTATGTGTAGGAAACTCCGTTCTTTTGTTCTCAGCACACTCACGTTTCCTGCTGTCTTAGAGACTCTAGAAAGCAAGAGCGTGCTTCTTGTTCTAAAGCAGAGTGTGATCAATGGATGAGAACACTGCTGTGTGTTTCAATTCAGAAATGGAGTTAAATCCCAGGCTCTGAGTCTTCCTACAAGCAAGACTTCGTTTAAGGTAAGGGCAGTTACTTTTCAGCTCAAACGAACTACATCGTTCACTGAGCTCACACATTTCTCATCTTAACAGACAAGCATTGGATGTTAGAGGACCAGTGCATTCATTCAGTTTCAGAATAAGTTTTGGACTACATATCGTCCGTATGTGTAGGAAACACCGTTCTTTTGTTCTGGGCACACTCACATTTCCTGCTGTTTTAGAGACTCTAGAAAGCAAGAGTGTGGTCCTTGCTCTAAAGCAGAGTGTGATCCATGGATGAGAACTACGCTGTGTGTTTCACTTCAGAAATGGAGTTAAATCCCAGGCTCTGAGTCTTCCTCCAAGCAAGACTTCATTTCAGGTAAGGGCAGTCACTTTTCAGCTCAAACGAAGTACATCGTTCACGAAGCTCATACGTTTCTCATCTTAACAGACAAGCATTGTATGTTAGGGGACCAGTGCTTTATATCAGTTTCAGAAGCAGAGTTGGAGTATATAATGTCCGTATGTGTAGCAAACACCGTTCTTTTATTCTCAGCAAAATCACGTTTCCTGCTGTCTTAGAGAATCTAGAAAACAAGAGCGTGCTTCTTGTTCTAAAGCAGAGTGTGATCAATCGATGATTACACTGCTGTGTGTTGTACTTCAGAAATGGAGTTAAATCCCAGGCTCTGAGTCATCCTACAAACAAGACTTCAATACAGGTAAGGGCAGTCACTTTTCTGCTCAAAAGAACTACATCGTTCATGAAGCTCACACGTTTCCCATCCTAACTGACATGCATTGGATGCTAGAGGGTCAGTGCTTGTATCAGTTTCAGAAGCAGATTTGGACTACATATGGTCCGTATGTGTAGGAAACACCGTTCTTTTGTTCTCAGCACACTCACGTTTCCTGCTGTCTTAGAGATTCTAGAAAGCAAGAGTGTGCTTCTCGTTCTAAAGCAGAGTGTGATCCATGGATGAAAACTATGCTGTGTGTTTCACCTCAGAAAAGGAGTTAAATCCCAGGCTCTGAGTCTCCCTACAAGCAAGACTTCATTTCAGGTAAGGGCTGTCACTTTTCTGCTCAAACGAACTACATCTTTCACGAAGCTCACATGTTTCTCATCTTAACTGACAAGCATTGAATGTTAGAGGACCAGTGCATTCAATCAGTTTCAGAATAAGTTTTGTACTACATATAGTCCGTATGTGTAGGAAACACCGTTCTTTTGTTCTGGGCACACTCAGATTTCCTGCTGTCTTAGAGACTCTAGAAAGCAAGAGTGTGCTCCTTGCTCTAAAGCAGAGTGTGATCCATGGATGAGAAATATGCTGTGTGTTTCAATTCAGAAATGGAGTTAAATCCCAGGCTCTGAGTCTTCCTCCAAGCAAGACTTCGTTTCAGGTAATGGCATTCACTTTTCTGCTCAAACGAACTACATCGTTCACGAAGCTCTCATGTTTCTCATCTTAAGTGACAAGCATTGGATGTTAGAGGACCAGTGCTTTGTATCAGTTTCAGAAGAAGAGTTGGACTAGATATGGTCCGAATGTGTAGGAAACACCGTTCTTTTGTTCTCAGCAAAATCACATTTCCTGCTGTCTTAGAGACTCTAGAAAGCAAGAGCGTGCTTCTTGTTCTAAAGCAGAGTGTGATCAATGGATGATTACACTGCTGTGTGTTTTACTTCAGAAATGGAGTTAAATCCCAGGCTCTGAGTCTTCCTACAAGCAAGACTTCAATTCCGGTAAGGGCAGTCACTTTTCTGCTCAAACGAACTACATCGTTCATGAAGCTCACACGTTTCCCATCTTAACTGACCACCATTGGATGTTAGAGGGTCAGTGCTTTATATCAGTTTTAGAAGCAGAGTTGTACTAGATATGTTCCGTATGTGTAGGAAACACCGTTCTTTTGTTCTCAGCACACTCATGTTTCCTGCTGTCTTAGAGACTCTGGAAAGCAAGAGCGTGCTTCTCGCTCTAAAGCAGAGTGTGATCCATGGATGAGAACTATGCTGTGTGTTTACCTTCAGAAATGGAGTTAAATCCCAGGCTCTGTGTCTTCCTACAAGCAAGAATTCGTTTCGGGTAAGGGCAGCCACTTTTCAGCTCAAACGAACTACATCGTTCACTGAGCTCACACGTTTCTCATCTTAACAGACAAGCATTGGATGTTAGAGGACCAGAGCTTTGTATCAGTTTCAGAAGCAGAGTTGGACTAGTTATGGTCCGTATGTGTAGGAAACACCGTTCTTTTGTTCTCAGCACACTCAGGTTTCCTGCTGTCTTAGAGACTTTAGAAAGCAAGAGCGTGCTTCTCGCTCTAAAGCAGAGTGTGATCCATGGATTAGAACTATGCTGTGTGTTTGCCTTCTGAAATGGAGTTAAATCCCAGGCTCTGAGTCTTCCTACAAGCAAGACTTCGTTTCAGGTAAGGGCAGTCACTTTTCAGCTCAAACAAAGTACATCGTTCACGAAGCTCACACGTTTCTCACCTTAACAGACAAGCATCGGATGTTAGAGGACCAGAGTTTTGTATCAGTTCCAGAAGCAGAGTTGGACTATATAATGTCCGTATGTGTAGGAAACACCGTTCTTTTGTTCTCAGCAAAATCACGTTTCCTTCTGTCTTAGAGACTCTAGAAAGCAAGAGCGTGCTTCTTGTTCTAAAGCAGAGTGTGATCAATGGATGATTACACTGCTGTGTGTTTTACTTCAGAGATGGAGTTAAATCCCAGGCTCTGAGTCTTCCTACAAGCAAGACTTCAATTCCGGTAAGGGCAGTCACTTTTCTGCTCAAACGAACTACATCGTTCATGAAGCTCACACGTTTCCCATCTTAACTGACCACCATTGGATGTTAGAGGGTCAGTGCTTTGTATCAGTTTTAGAAGCAGAGTTGTACTAGATATGTTCCGTATGTGTAGGAAACACCGTTCTTGTGTTCTCAGCACACTCACGTTTCCTGCTGTCTTAGAGACTTTAGAAAGCAAGAGCGTGCTTCTCGCTCTAAAGCAGAGTGTTATCCATGGAAGAAAACTATGCTGTGTGTTTCCCTTCAGAAAAGGAGTTAAATCCCAGGCTCTATGTCTTCCAACATGCAAGACTTCATTTCTGGTAAGGGCAGTCACTTTTCAGCTCAAACGAACTACATCTTTCACGGAGCTCACACGTTTCTCATCTTAACAGACAAGCATTGAATGTTAGAGGACCAGTGCTTTGTATCAGTTTCTGAAGCAGAGTTGGACTAGATATGGTCTGTATGTGTAGGAAACACCGTTCTTTTGTTCTCAGCAAACTCACGTTTCCTGCTGTCTTAGAGAATCTAGAAAGCAAGAGCGTGCTTCTTGTTCTAAAGCAGAGTGTGATCAATGGATGAGACAATGCTGTGTGTTTCACTTCAGAAATGTAGTTAAATCCCATGCTCTGAGTCTCCCACAAGCAAGACTTCTTTTCAGGTAAGGGCAGTCACTTTTTTTTTCAAGGGAACTACATCGTTCACGAAGCTCACACGTTTCTCATCTTAACTGACAAGCATTGGATGTTCGAGGACCAGTGCATTGTATCAGTTTCAAAAGAAGATTTGGACTACATATAGTCCGTATGTGTAGGAAACTCTGTTCTTTTGTTCTGGGCACACTCTGATTTCCTGCTGTATTAGAGAATCTAGAAAGCAAGAGTATGATTCTCGCTCTAAAGCAGAGTGTGATCCATGGATGAGAACAATGCTGTGTGTTTCCCTTCAGAAATAGAGTTAAACCCCAGGCTCTGTGTCTTCCTACAAGCAAGACTTCGTTTCAGGTAAGGGTAGTCACTTTTCAGCTCAAACGAACTACATCGTTCACTGAGCTCACACGTTTCTCATCTTAACTGACAAGCATTGGATGTTAGAGGACCAGTGCTTTGTATCAGTTTCAGAAGCAGAGTTGGACTAGATATGGTCCGTATGTGTAGGAAACACCGTTCTTTTCTTCTCAGCACACTCAAGTTTCCTGCTGTCTTAGAGATTTTAGAAAGCAAGAGCGTGCTTCTCGCTCTAAAGCAGAGTGTGATCCATGGATGAAAACTATGCTGTGTGTTTCCCTTCAGAAAAGGAGTTAAATCCCAGGCTCTGTGTCTTCCAACAAGCAAGACTTTGTTTCAGGTAAGGGCAGTCACTTTTCAGCTCAAACGAACTACATCTTTCACGGAGGTCACACGTTTCTCATCTTAACATACAAGCATTGGATGTTAGAGGACCAGTGCTTTGTATCAGTTTCAGAAGCAGAGTTGGACTAGATAGGGTCTTTATGTGTAGGAAACACCGTTTTTTTTTTCTCAGCAAACTCACGTTTCCTGCTGTCTTAGAGACTCTAGAAAGCAAGAGCGTGCTTCTTGTTCTAAAGCAGAGTGTGATTAATGGATGAGAAAACTGCTGTGTGTTTCAATTCAGAAATGGAGTTAAATCCCAGGCTCTGAGTCTTCCTACAAGCAAGACTTCGTTTCTGGTAAGGGCAGTCAGTTTTCTGCTCAAACGAACTACATCGTTCACGAAGCTCACACGTTTCTCATCTTAATTGACAAGCATTGGATGTTAGAGGACCATTGCTTTGTATCAGTTTCAGAAGCAGAGTTGAACTAGATATGGTCCGTATGTGTAGGAAACACCGTTCTTTTGTTCTCAGCAAAATCACGTTTCCTGCTGTCTTAGAGACTCTAGAAAGCAAGAGCGTGCTTCTTGTTATAAAGCAGAGTGTGATGAATGGATGATTACACTGCTGTGTGTTTTACTTCAGAAATGGAGTTAAATCCCAGGCTCTGAGTCTTCCTACAGGCAAGACTACAATTCAGGTAAGGGCAGTCACTTTTCTGCTCAAACGAACTACATCTTTCCCGAAGCACACACTTTTCTCATCTTAACTGACAAGCATTGGATGTTAGAGGACCATTGCATTCTATCTGTTTCAGAAGAAGTTTTAGACTACATATAGTCCGTATGTGTAGGAAACACCGTTCTTTTGCTCTGGGCTAACTCACGTTTCCTGCTGTCTTAGAGACTCTAGAAAGCAAGAGCTTGCTTCTCGCTCTAAAGCAGAGTGTGATCCATGGATAAGAACTATGCTGTGTGTTTGCTTTCAGAAATGGAGTTAAATCCCAGGCTCTGAGTCTTCCTACAAGCAAGACTTCAATTCAGGTAAGGCAGTCACTTTTCTGCTCAAACAAACTACATCTTTCATGAAGCTCACACGTTTCCCATCTTAACTGACAAGCATTGGATGTTAGAGGGTCATTGCTTTGTATCAGTTTCAGAAGCAGATTTGGACTAGATATGGTCCGTATGTGTAGGAAACTCCGTTCTTTTGTTCTCAGCACACTCACGTTTCCTGCTGTCTTAGAGACTCTAGAAAGCAAGAGCGTGCTTCTTGTTCTAAAGCAGAGTGTGATCAATGGATGAGAACACTGCTGTGTGTTTCAATTCAGAAATGGAGTTAAATCCCAGGCTCTGAGTCTTCCTACAAGCAAGACTTCGTTTAAGGTAAGGGCAGTTACTTTTCAGCTCAAACGAACTACATCGTTCACTGAGCTCACACATTTCTCATCTTAACAGACAAGCATTGGATGTTAGAGGACCAGTGCATTCATTCAGTTTCAGAATAAGTTTTGGACTACATATCGTCCGTATGTGTAGGAAACACCGTTCTTTTGTTCTGGGCACACTCACATTTCCTGCTGTTTTAGAGACTCTAGAAAGCAAGAGTGTGGTCCTTGCTCTAAAGCAGAGTGTGATCCATGGATGAGAACTACGCTGTGTGTTTCACTTCAGAAATGGAGTTAAATCCCAGGCTCTGAGTCTTCCTCCAAGCAAGACTTCATTTCAGGTAAGGGCAGTCACTTTTCAGCTCAAACGAAGTACATCGTTCACGAAGCTCACACGTTTCTCATCTTAATTGACAAGCATTGGATGTTAGAGGACCATTGCTTTGTATCAGTTTCAGAAGCAGAGTTGAACTAGATATGGTCCGTATGTGTAGGAAACACCGTTCTTTTGTTCTCAGCAAAATCACGTTTCCTGCTGTCTTAGAGACTCTAGAAAGCAAGAGCGTGCTTCTTGTTATAAAGCAGAGTGTGATGAATGGATGATTACACTGCTGTGTGTTTTACTTCAGAAATGGAGTTAAATCCCAGGCTCTGAGTCTTCCTACAGGCAAGACTACAATTCAGGTAAGGGCAGTCACTTTTCTGCTCAAACGAACTACATCTTTCCCGAAGCACACACTTTTCTCATCTTAACTGACAAGCATTGGATGTTAGAGGACCATTGCATTCTATCTGTTTCAGAAGAAGTTTTAGACTACATATAGTCCGTATGTGTAGGAAACACCGTTCTTTTGCTCTGGGCTAACTCACGTTTCCTGCTGTCTTAGAGACTCTAGAAAGCAAGAGCTTGCTTCTCGCTCTAAAGCAGAGTGTGATCCATGGATAAGAACTATGCTGTGTGTTTGCTTTCAGAAATGGAGTTAAATCCCAGGCTCTGAGTCTTCCTACAAGCAAGACTTCAATTCAGGTAAGGCAGTCACTTTTCTGCTCAAACAAACTACATCTTTCATGAAGCTCACACGTTTCCCATCTTAACTGACAAGCATTGGATGTTAGAGGGTCATTGCTTTGTATCAGTTTCAGAAGCAGATTTGGACTAGATATGGTCCGTATGTGTAGGAAACTCCGTTCTTTTGTTCTCAGCACACTCACGTTTCCTGCTGTCTTAGAGACTCTAGAAAGCAAGAGCGTGCTTCTTGTTCTAAAGCAGAGTGTGATCAATGGATGAGAACACTGCTGTGTGTTTCAATTCAGAAATGGAGTTAAATCCCAGGCTCTGAGTCTTCCTACAAGCAAGACTTCGTTTAAGGTAAGGGCAGTTACTTTTCAGCTCAAACGAACTACATCGTTCACTGAGCTCACACATTTCTCATCTTAACAGACAAGCATTGGATGTTAGAGGACCAGTGCATTCATTCAGTTTCAGAATAAGTTTTGGACTACATATCGTCCGTATGTGTAGGAAACACCGTTCTTTTGTTCTGGGCACACTCACATTTCCTGCTGTTTTAGAGCATCTAGAAAGCAAGAGTGTGGTCCTTGCTCTAAAGCAGAGTGTGATCCATGGATGAGAACTACGCTGTGTGTTTCACTTCAGAAATGGAGTTAAATCCCAGGCTCTGAGTCTTCCTCCAAGCAAGACTTCATTTCAGGTAAGGGCAGTCACTTTTCAGCTCAAACGAAGTACATCGTTCACGAAGCTCATACGTTTCTCATCTTAACAGACAAGCATTGTATGTTAGGGGACCAGTGCTTTATATCAGTTTCAGAAGCAGAGTTGGAGTATATAATGTCCGTATGTGTAGCAAACACCGTTCTTTTATTCTCAGCAAAATCACGTTTCCTGCTGTCTTAGAGAATCTAGAAAACAAGAGCGTGCTTCTTGTTCTAAAGCAGAGTGTGATCAATCGATGATTACACTGCTGTGTGTTGTACTTCAGAAATGGAGTTAAATCCCAGGCTCTGAGTCATCCTACAAACAAGACTTCAATACAGGTAAGGGCAGTCACTTTTCTGCTCAAAAGAACTACATCGTTCATGAAGCTCACACGTTTCCCATCCTAACTGACATGCATTGGATGCTAGAGGGTCAGTGCTTGTATCAGTTTCAGAAGCAGATTTGGACTACATATGGTCCGTATGTGTAGGAAACACCGTTCTTTTGTTCTCAGCACACTCACGTTTCCTGCTGTCTTAGAGATTCTAGAAAGCAAGAGTGTGCTTCTCGTTCTAAAGCAGAGTGTGATCCATGGATGAAAACTATGCTGTGTGTTTCACCTCAGAAAAGGAGTTAAATCCCAGGCTCTGAGTCTCCCTACAAGCAAGACTTCATTTCAGGTAAGGGCTGTCACTTTTCTGCTCAAACGAACTACATCTTTCACGAAGCTCACATGTTTCTCATCTTAACTGACAAGCATTGAATGTTAGAGAACCAGTGCATTCAATCAGTTTCAGAATAAGTTTTGTACTACATATAGTCCGTATGTGTAGGAAACACCGTTCTTTTGTTCTGGGCACACTCAGATTTCCTGCTGTCTTAGAGACTCTAGAAAGCAAGAGTGTGCTCCTTGCTCTAAAGCAGAGTGTGATCCATGGATGAGAAATATGCTGTGTGTTTCAATTCAGAAATGGAGTTAAATCCCAGGCTCTGAGTCTTCCTCCAAGCAAGACTTCGTTTCAGGTAATGGCATTCACTTTTCTGCTCAAACGAACTACATCGTTCACGAAGCTCTCATGTTTCTCATCTTAAGTGACAAGCATTGGATGTTAGAGGACCAGTGCTTTGTATCAGTTTCAGAAGAAGAGTTGGACTAGATATGGTCCGAATGTGTAGGAAACACCGTTCTTTTGTTCTCAGCAAAATCACATTTCCTGCTGTCTTAGAGACTCTAGAAAGCAAGAGCGTGCTTCTTGTTCTAAAGCAGAGTGTGATCAATGGATGATTACACTGCTGTGTGTTTTACTTCAGAAATGGAGTTAAATCCCAGGCTCTGAGTCTTCCTACAAGCAAGACTTCAATTCCGGTAAGGGCAGTCACTTTTCTGCTCAAACGAACTACATCGTTCATGAAGCTCACACGTTTCCCATCTTAACTGACCACCATTGGATGTTAGAGGGTCAGTGCTTTATATCAGTTTTAGAAGCAGAGTTGTACTAGATATGTTCCGTATGTGTAGGAAACACCGTTCTTTTGTTCTCAGCACACTCATGTTTCCTGCTGTCTTAGAGACTCTGGAAAGCAAGAGCGTGCTTCTCGCTCTAAAGCAGAGTGTGATCCATGGATGAGAACTATGCTGTGTGTTTACCTTCAGAAATGGAGTTAAATCCCAGGCTCTGTGTCTTCCTACAAGCAAGAATTCGTTTCGGGTAAGGGCAGTCACTTTTCAGCTCAAACGAACTACATCGTTCACTGAGATCACACGTTTCTCATCTTAACAGACAAGCATTGGATGTTAGAGGACCAGAGCTTTGTATCAGTTTCAGAAGCAGAGTTGGACTAGTTATGGTCCGTATGTGTAGGAAACACCGTTCTTTTGTTCTCAGCACACTCAGGTTTCCTGCTGTCTTAGAGACTTTAGAAAGCAAGAGCGTGCTTCTCGCTCTAAAGCAGAGTGTGATCCATGGATTAGAACTATGCTGTGTGTTTGCCTTCTGAAATGGAGTTAAATCCCAGGCTCTGAGTCTTCCTACAAGCAAGACTTCGTTTCAGGTAAGGGCAGTCACTTTTCAGCTCAAACAAAGTACATCGTTCACGAAGCTCACACGTTTCTCACCTTAACAGACAAGCATCGGATGTTAGAGGACCAGAGTTTTGTATCAGTTCCAGAAGCAGAGTTGGACTATATAATGTCCGTATGTGTAGGAAACACCGTTCTTTTGTTCTCAGCAAAATCACGTTTCCTTCTGTCTTAGAGACTCTAGAAAGCAAGAGCGTGCTTCTTGTTCTAAAGCAGAGTGTGATCAATGGATGATTACACTGCTGTGTGTTTTACTTCAGAGATGGAGTTAAATCCCAGGCTCTGAGTCTTCCTACAAGCAAGACTTCAATTCCGGTAAGGGCAGTCACTTTTCTGCTCAAACGAACTACATCTTTCACGGAGCTCACACGTTTCTCATCTTAACAGACAAGCATTGAATGTTAGAGGACCAGTGCTTTGTATCAGTTTCTGAAGCAGAGTTGGACTAGATATGGTCTGTATGTGTAGGAAACACCGTTCTTTTGTTCTCAGCAAACTCACGTTTCCTGCTGTCTTAGAGAATCTAGAAAGCAAGAGCGTGCTTCTTGTTCTAAAGCAGAGTGTGATCAATGGATGAGACAATGCTGTGTGTTTCACTTCAGAAATGTAGTTAAATCCCATGCTCTGAGTCTCCCTACAAGCAAGACTTCTTTTCAGGTAAGGGCAGTCACTTTTTTTTTCAAGGGAACTACATCGTTCACGACGCTCACACGTTTCTCATCTTAACTGACAAGCATTGGATGTTCGAGGACCAGTGCATTGTATCAGTTTCAAAAGAAGATTTGGACTACATATAGTCCGTATGTGTAGGAAACTCTGTTCTTTTGTTCTGGGCACACTCTGATTTCCTGCTGTATTAGAGAATCTAGAAAGCAAGAGTATGATTCTCGCTCTAAAGCAGAGTGTGATCCATGGATGAGAACTATGCTGTGTGTTTCCCTTCAGAAATAGAGTTAAACCCCAGGCTCTGTGTCTTCCTACAAGCAAGACTTCGTTTCAGGTAAGGGTAGTCACTTTTCAGCTCAAACGAACTACATCGTTCACTGAGCTCACACGTTTCTCATCTTAACTGACAAGCATTGGATGTTAGAGGACCAGTGCTTTGTATCAGTTTCAGAAGCAGAGTTGGACTAGATATGGTCCGTATGTGTAGGAAACACCGTTCTTTTCTTCTCAGCACACTCAAGTTTCCTGCTGTCTTAGAGATTTTAGAAAGCAAGAGCGTGCTTCTCGCTCTAAAGCAGAGTGTGATCCATGGATGAAAACTATGCTGTGTGTTTCCCTTCAGAAAAGGAGTTAAATCCCAGGCTCTGTGTCTTCCAACAAGCAAGACTTTGTTTCAGGTAAGGGCAGTCACTTTTCAGCTCAAACGAACTACATCTTTCACGGAGGTCACACGTTTCTCATCTTAACATACAAGCATTGGATGTTAGAGGACCAGTGCTTTGTATCAGTTTCAGAAGCAGAGTTGGACTAGATAGGGTCTTTATGTGTAGGAAACACCGTTTTTTTTTCTCAGCAAACTCACGTTTCCTGCTGTCTTAGAGACTCTAGAAAGCAAGAGCGTGCTTCTTGTTCTAAAGCAGAGTGTGAATAATGGATAAGAAAACTGCTGTGTGTTTCAATTCAGAAATGGAGTTAAATCCCAGGCTCTGAGTCTTCCTACAAGCAAGACTTCGTTTCTGGTAAGGGCAGTCAGTTTTCTGCTCAAACGAACTACATCGTTCACGAAGCTCACACGTTTCTCATCTTAATTGACAAGCATTGGATGTTAGAGGACCAGTGCATTCTATCAGTTTCAGAAGAAGAGTTGGACTAGATATGGTCCGTATGTGTAGGAAACACTGTTCTTTTGTTCTCAGCACACTCATGTTTCCTGCTGTCTTAGAGACTCTGGAAAGCAAGAGCATGCTTCTCGCTCTAAAGCAGAGTGTGATCCATGGATGAGAACTATGCTGTGTGTTTACCTTCAGAAATGGAGTTAAATCCCAGGCTCTGTGTCTTCCTACAAGCAAGAATTCGTTTCGGGTAAGGGCAGTCACTTTTCAGCTCAAACGACTACATCTTTCACTGAGCTCACACGTTTCTCATCTTAACAGACAAGCATTGGATGTTAGAGGACCAGTGCTTTGTATCAGTTTCAGAAGCAGAGTTGGACTAGTTATGGTCCGTATGTGTAGGAAACACCGTTCTTTTGTTCTCAGCACACTCAGGTTTCCTGCTGTCTTAGAGACTCTAGAAAGCAAGAGCGTGCTTCTTGTTCTAAAGCAGAGTGTGATTAATGGATGAGAACACTGCTATGTGTTTCACTTCAGAAATGGAGTTAAATCCCAGGCTCTGAGTCTTGTTACAAGCAAGACTTCGTTTCAGGTAAGGGCAGTCAGTTTTCTGCTTAAATGAACTACATCGTTCACGAAGCTCACACGTTTCTCATCTTAATTGACAAGCATTGGATGTTAGAGTACCAGTTCTTTGTATCAGTTTCAAAAGAAGATTTGGACTACATATAGTCCGTATGTGTAGGAAACTCCGTTCTTTTGTTCTGGGCACACTCTGATTTCCTGCTGTATTAGAGAATCTAGAAAGCAAGAGTATCATTCTCGCTCTAAAGCAGAGTGTGATCCATGGATGAGAACTATACTGTGTGTTTGCCTTCAGAAATGGAGTTAAATCCCCAGGCTCTGAGTCTTCCTACAAGCAAGACTTCGTTTCAAGTAAGGGCAGTCACTTTTCAGCTCAAACGAACTACATCGTTCACGAAGCTCACACGTTTCTCACCTTAACAGACAAGCATTGGATGTTAGAGGATGAGTGCTTTGTATCAGTTTCAGAGGCAGAGTTGGACTATATAATGTCTATATGCGTAGGAAACACCGTTCTTTTGTTCTCAGCAAAATCACGTTTCCTGCTGTCTTAGAGACTCTAGAAAGCAAGAGCGTGCTTCTTGTTCTAAAGCAGAGTGTGATCAATGGATGATTACACTGCTGTGTGTTTTACTTCAGAAATGGAGTTAAATCCCAGGGTCTGAGTCTTCCTACAAGCAAGACTTCAAATCAGGTAAGGGCAGTCACTTTTCTGCTCAAACGAACTACATCGTTCATGAAGCTCACACTTTTCCCATCTTAACTGACAAGCATTGGATGTTAGAGGGTCATTGCTTTGTATCAGTTCCAGAAGCAGATTTGGACTACATATGGTCCGTATGTGTAGGAAACACTGTTCTATTGTTCTGGGCACACTCAGATTTCATGGTGTATTAGAGACTATAGAAAGCAATAGTGTTCTTCTCGCTCTAAAGCAGAGTGTGATCCATGGATGAGAACTATGCTGTGTGTTTCCCTTCAGAAATGGACGTAAATACCAGGCTCTGTGTCTTCCTATAAGCAAGACTTCTTTGAAGGTAAGGGCAGTCACTTTTCAGTTCCAAGGAACTATATCGTTCAACAAGCTCACACGTTTCTCATCTTAACAGACAAGCATTGGATGTTAGAGGACCAGTGCTTTGTATCAGTTTAAGAAGCAGATTTGGACTAGATATGGTCCGTATGTGTAGGAAACACAGTTCTTTTGTTCTCAACACACTCTCGTTTCCTGCTGTCTTAGAGTCTCTAGAAAGCAAGAGCGTGCTTCTCGTTCTAAAGCAGAGTGTGATCCATGGATGAAAACTATGCTGTGTGTTTCACTTGAGAAAAGGAGTTAAATCCCAGTATCTGTGTCTCCCTACAAGCAAGACTTCGTTTCAGGTGACGGCACTCGCTTTTCTTCTCTAACGAACTACATCTTTCACGATGCTCACACGTTTCTCATCTTAACTGACAAGCATTGGATGTTAGAGGACCAGTGCATTAAATCAGTTTCAGAAGAAGTTTTGGACTACATATAGTCTGTATGTGTAGGAAACACCGGTCTTTTGTTCTGGGCACACTCAGATTTCCTGCTGTCTTAGAGACCCTAGAAAGCAAGAGTGTGCTTTTTGCTCTAAAGCAGAGTGTGATCCATGGATGAGAACTACGCTGTGTGTTTCACTTCAGAAATGGAGTTAAATCCCAGGCTCTGAGTCTTCCTCCAAGCAAGACTTCTTTTCAGGTAATGGCAGTCACTTTTCTGCTCAAACGAACTACATCGTTCACGAAGCTGACACGTTTCTCATCTTAACTGACAAGCATTGGATGTTAGAGGACCAGTGCTTTGTATCAGTTTCAGAAGAAGAGTTGGACTAGATATGGTCCGAATGTGTAGGAAACACCATTCTTTTGTTCACAGCACACTCACGTTTCCTGCTGTCTTAGAGACTCTAGAAAGCAAGAGCGTGCTTCTCGCTCTAAAGCAGAGTGTGATCCATGGATGAGAACTATGCTGTGTGTTTGCCTTCAGAAATGGAGTTAAATCCCAGGCTCTGAGTCTTCCTACAAGCAAGACTTCGTTTCAGGTAAGGGCAGTCACTTTTCAGCTCAAACGAACTACATCGCTCACTGAGCTCACGCGTTTCTCATCTTAACTGACAAGCATTGGAAGTTAGAGGGTCAGTGCTTTGTGTCAGTTTCAGAAGCAGAGTTGGACTACATATGATCCATATGTGTAGGAAACCCCGATCTTTTGTTCTGGGCACACTCACGTTTCCTGCTGTCTTAGAGACTCTAGAAAGCAAGAACGTGCTTCTCCCTCTAAAGCAGATTGTGATCCATAGATGAGACTATGCTGTGTGTTTCACTTCAGAAATGGAGTTAAATCCGATGCTCTGTGTCTCCCAACAAGCAAGACTTCGTTTCAGGTAAGTGTAGTCACTTTTCTGCTCAAAGGAACTACATCGTTCACGAAGCTCACACGTTTCTCATCTTAACTGACAAGCATTGGATGTTAGAGGACCAGTGCTTTGTATCAGCTTCAGAAGAAGAGTTGGAGTAGATATGGTCCATATGTGTAGGAAACACCGTTCTTTTGTTCTCAGCACACTCACGTTTCCTGATGTCTTAGTGACTCTAGAAAGCAAGAGCGTGCTTCTCGCTCTAAAGCAGAGTGTGATCCATGGATGAGAACTATGCTGTGTGTTTGCCTTCAGAAATGGAGTTAAATCCCCAGGCTCTGAGTCTTCCTACAAGCAAGACTTCGTTTCAGGTAAGGGCAGTCACTTTTCAGCTCAAACGAACTACATCGTTCACGAAGCTCACACGTTTCTCACCTTAACAGACAGGCATTGGATGTTAGAGGATGAGTGCTTTGTATCAGTTTCAGAAGCAGAGTTGGACTATATAATGTCTATATGTGTAGGAAACACCGTTCTTTTGTTCTCAGCAAAATCACGTTTCCTGATGTCTTAGAGACTCTAGAAAGCAAGAGCGTGCTTCTTGTTCTAAAGCAGAGTGTTATCAATGGATGATTACACTGCTGTGTGTTTTACTTCAGAAATGGAGTTAAATCCCAGGCTCTGAGTCTTCCTACAAGCAAGACTTCAAATCAGGTAAGGGCAGTCACTCTTCTGCTCAAACGAACTACATCGTTCATGAAGCTCACACTTTTCCCATCTTAACTGACAAGCATTGGATGTTAGAGGGTCATTGCTTTGTATCAGTTCCAGAAGCAGATTTGGACTACATATGGTCCGTATGTGTAGGAAACACTGTTCTATTGTTCTGGGCACACTCAGATTTCATGGTGTATTAGAGACTATAGAAAGCAATAGTGTTCTTCTCGCTCTAAAGCAGAGTGTGATCCATGGATGAGAACTGTGCTGTGTGTTTCCCTTCAGAAATGGACGTAAATACCAGGCTCTGTGTCTTCCTATAAGCAAGACTTCTTTGAAGGTAAGGGCAGTCACTTTTCAGTTCAAAGGAACTATATCGTTCACAAAGCTCACACGTTTCTCATCTTAACAGACAAGCATTTTATGTTAGAGGACCAGTGCTTTCTATCAGTTTAAGAAGCAGATTTGGACTAGATATGGTCCGTATGCGTAGGAAACACAGTTCTTTTGTTCTCAGCACACTCTCGTTTCCTGCTGTCTTAGAGTCTCTAGAAAGCAAGAGCGTGCTTCTCGTTCTAAAGCAGAGTGTGATCCATGGATGAAAACTATGCTGTGTGTTTCACTTGAGAAAAGGAGTTAAATCCCAGGATCTGTGTCTCCCTACAAGCAAGACTTCGTTTCAGGTGACGGCAGTCGCTTTTCTGCTCAAACGAACTACATCTTTCACGAAGCTCACATGTTTCTCATCTTAACTGACAAGCATTGGATGTTAGAGGGCCAGTGCATTAAATCAGTTTCAGAAGAAGTTTTGGACTACATATAGTCTGTATGTGTAGGAAACACCGTTCTTTTTTTCTGGGCACACTCAGATTTCCTGCTGTCTTAGAGACTCTAGAAAGCAAGAGTGTGCTTTTTGCTCTAAAGCAGAGTGTGATCCATGGATGAGAACTACGCTGTGTGTTTCACTTCAGAAATGGAGTTAAATCCCAGGCTCTGAGTCTTCCTCCAAGCAAGACTTCTTTTCAGGTAATGGCAGTCACTTTTCTGCTCAAACGAACTACATCGTTCACGAAGCTCACACGTTTCTCATCTTAACTGACAAGCATTGGATGTTAGAGGACCAGTGCTTTGTATCAGTTTCAGAAGAAGAGTTGGACTAGATATGGTCCGAATGTGTAGGAAACACCATTCTTTTGTTCACAGCACACTCACGTTTCCTGCTGTCTTAGAGACTCTAGAAAGCAAGAGCGTGCTTCTCGCTCTAAAGCAGAGTGTGATCCATGGATGAGAACTATGCTGTGTGTTTGCCTTCAGAAATGGAGTTAAATCCCAGGCTCTGAGTCTTCCTACAAGCAAGACTTCGTTTCAGGTAAGGGCAGTCACTTTTCAGCTCAAAGGAACTACATCGTTCACGGAGCTCACACGTTTCTAATCTTAACAGACAAGCATTGGAAGTTAGAGGGTCAGTGCTTTGTGTCAGTTTCAGAAGCAGAGTTGGACTACATATGATCCATATGTGTAGGAAACCCCGATCTTTTGTTCTGGGCACACTCACGTTTCCTGCTGTCTTAGAGACTCTAGAAAGCAAGAACGTGCTTCTCCCTCTAAAGCAGATTGTGATCCATAGATGAGACTATGCTGTGTGTATCACTTCAGAAATGGAGTTAAATCTGATGCTCTGTGTCTCCCAACAAGCAAGACTTCGTTTCAGGTAAGTGTAGTCACTTTTCTGCTCAAAGGAACTACATCGTTCACGAAGCTCACACGTTTCTCATCTTAACTGACAAGCATTGGATGTTAGAGGACCAGTGCTTTGTATCAGTTTCAGAAGAAGAGTTGGAGTAGATATGGTCCATATGTGTAGGAAACACCGTTCTTTTGTTCTCAGCACACTCACGTTTCCTGATGTCTTAGAGACTCTAGAAAGCAAGAGCGTGCTTCTCGCTCTAAGCAGAGTGTGATCCATGGATGAGAACTATGCTGTGTGTTTGCCTTCAGAAATGGAGTTAAATCCCCAGGCTCTGAGTCTTCCTACAAGCAAGACTTCGTTTCAGGTAAGGGCAGTCACTTTTCAGCTCAAACGAACTACATCGTTCACGAAGCTCACACGTTTCTCACCTTAACAGACAAGCATTGGATGTTAGAGGATGAGTGCTTTGTATCAGTTTCAGAAGCAGAGTTGGACTATATAATGTCTATATGAGTAGGAAACACCGTTCTTTTGTTCTCAGCAAAATCACGTTTCCTGCTGTCTTAGAGACTCTAGAAAGCAAGAGCGTGCTTCTTGTTCTAAAGCAGAGTGTGATCAATGGATGATTACACTGCTGTGTGTTTTACTTCAGAAATGGAGTTAAATCCCAGGCTCCTAGTCTTCCTACAAGCAAGACTTCAAATCAGGTAAGGGCAGTCACTTTTCTGCTCAAACGAACTACAAAGTTCATGAAGCTCACACTTTTCCCATCTTAACTGACAAGCATTGGATGTTAGAGGGTCATTGCTTTGTATCAGTTCCAGAAGGAGATTTGGACTACATATGGTCCGTATGTGTAGGAAACACTGTTCTATTGTTCTGGGCACACTCAGATTTCATGGTGTATTAGAGACTATAGAAAGCAATAGTGTTCTTCTCGCTCTAAAGCAGAGTGTGATCCATGGATGAGAACTGTGCTGTGTGTTTCCCTTCAGAAATGGACGTAAATACCAGGCTCTGTGTCTTCCTATAAGCAAGACTTCTTTGAAGGTAAGGGCAGTCACTTTTCAGTTCAAAGGAACTATATCGTTCACAAAGCTCACACGTTTCTCATCTTAACAGACAAGCATTGGATGTTAGAGGACCAGTGCTTTGTATCAGTTTAAGAAGTAGATTTGGACTAGATATGGTCCGTATGTGTAGGAAACACAGTTCTTTTGTTCTCAGCACACTCTCGTTTCCTGCTGTCTTAGAGTCTCTAGAAAGCAAGAGCGTGCTTCTCGTTCTAAAGCAGAGTGTGATACATGGATGAAAACTATGCTGTGTGTTTGACTTGAGTAAAGGAGTTAAATCCCAGGATCTGTGTCTCCCTACAAGCAAGACTTCGTTTCAGGTGACGGCAGTCGCTTTTCTGCTCAAACGAACTACATCTTTCACGAAGCTCACACGTTTCTCATCTTAACTGACAAGCATTGGATGTTAGAGGGCCAGTGCATTAAATCAGTTTCAGAAGAAGTTTTGGACTACATATAGTCTGTATGTGTA
Source organism: Onychomys leucogaster (assembly GCA_949786385.1). Classification (NCBI taxonomy): domain Eukaryota; kingdom Metazoa; phylum Chordata; class Mammalia; order Rodentia; family Cricetidae; genus Onychomys; species Onychomys leucogaster. The sequence continues at coordinate 98,737 of CATKUP010000431.1, read as the reverse complement.
GGAAACAACGTTCATTTGTTCTGGGCACACTAAGATTTCCTGCTGTCTTAGAGACTCTAGAAATCAAGAGTGTGCTTTTTGCTCTAAAGCAGAGTGTGATCCATGGATGAGAACTACGCTGTGTGTTTCACTTCAGAAATGGAGTTAAATCCCAGGCTCTGAGTCTTCCTCCAAGCAAGACTTCTTTTCAGGTAATGGCAGTCACTTTTCTGCTCAAATGAACTACATCGTTCACGAAGCTGACACGTTTCTCATCTTAACTGACAAGCATTGGATGTTAGAGGACCAGTGCTTTGTATCAGTTTCAGAAGAAGAGTTGGACTAGATATGGTCCGAATGTGTAGGAAACACCATTCTTTTGTTCACAGCACACTCACGTTTCCTGCTGTCTTAGAGACTCTAGAAAGCAAGTGCGTGCTTCTCGCTCTAAAGCAGAGTGTGATCCATGGATGAGAACTATGCTGTGTGTTTGCCTTCAGAAATGGAGTTAAATCCCAGGCTCTGAGTCTTCCTACAAGCAAGACTTCGTTTCAGGTAAGGGCAGTCACTTTTCAGCTCAAAGGAACTACATCGTTCACGGAGCTCACACGTTTCTAATCTTAACAGACAAGCATTGGAAGTTAGAGGGTCAGTGCTTTGTGTCAGTTTCAGAAGCAGAGTTGGACTACATATGATCCATATGTGTAGGAAACCCCGATCTTTTGTTCTGGGCACACTCACGTTTCCTGCTGTCTTAGAGACTCTAGAAAGCAAGAACGTGCTTCTCCCTCTAAAGCAGATTGTGATCCATAGATGAGACTATGCTGTGTGTTTCACTTCAGAAATGGAGTTAAATCCGATGCTCTGTGTCTCCCAACAAGCAAGACTTCGTTTCAGGTAAGTGTAGTCACTTTTCTGCTCAAAGGAACTACATCGTTCACGAAGCTCACACGTTTCTCATCTTAACTGACAAGCATTGGATGTTAGAGGACCAGTGCTTTGTATCAGTTTCAGACGAAGAGTTGGAGTAGATATGGTCCATATGTGTAGGAAACACCGTTCTTTTGTTCTCAGCACACTCACGTTTCCTGCTGTCTTAGAGACTCTAGAAAGCAAGAGCGTGCTTCTCGCCCTAAAGCAGAGTGTGATCCATGGATGAGAACTATGCTCTGTGTTTGCCTTCAGAAATGGAGTTAAATCCCCAGGCTCTGAATCTTCCTACATGCAAGACTTCGTTTCAGGTAAGGGCAGTCACTTTTCAGCTCAATGGAACTACATCGTTCACGAAGCTCACACGTTTCTCACCTTAACAGACAAGCATTGGATGTTAGAGGATGAGTGCTTTGTATCAGTTTCAGAAGCAGAGTTGGACTATATAATGTCTGTATGTGTAGGAAACACCGTTCTTTTGTTCTCAGCAAAATCATGTTTCCTGCTGTCTTAGAGACTCTAGAAAGCAAGAGCGTGCTTCTTGTTCTAAAGCAGAGTGTGATCAATGGATGATTACACTGCTGTGTGTTTTACTTCAGAAATGGAGTTAAATCCCAGGCTCTGAGTCTTCCTACAAGCAAGACTGCAATTCACGTAACGGCAGTCACTTTTCTCCTCAAAGGAACTACATCGTTCATGAAGCTCACACGTTTCCCATCTTAACTGACAAGCATTGGATTTTAGAGGGTCAGTGCTTTGTATCAGTTTTAGAAGCAGATTTGGACTACATGTGGACTGTATGTGTAGGAAACACCGTTCTTTTGTTCTCAGCAAACTCACGTTTCCTGCTGTCTCAGAGAATCTAGAAACCAAGAGCGTGCTTCTTGTACTAAAGCAGAGTGTGATTAATGGATGAGAACACTGCTGTGTGTTTCACTTCAGAAATGGAGTTAAATCCCAGGCTCTGCGTCTTCCTACAAGCAAGACCTCGTTTCAGGTAAGGGCAGTCACTAATCTGCTCAAAGGAACTACATCGTTCACGAAGCACACACGTTTCTCATCTTAACTGACAAGCATTGGATGTTAGAGGACCAGTGCACTGTATCAGTTTCAAAAGAAGATTTGGACTACATATAGTCCGTATGTGTAGGAAACACCATTCTTTTTTTCTGGGGACACTCAGATTTCCTGCTGTATTAGAGAATCTAGAAAGCAAGAGTATGATTCTCACTCTAAAGCAGAGTGTGATCCATGGATGAGAACTATGCTGTGTGTTTCCCTTCAGAAATGGAGTTAAATCCCAGGCTCTGTGTCTTCCTACAAGCAAGACTTCATTTCAGGTAAGGGCAGTAACTTTTCAACTCAAACGAACTACATCCTTCACTGAGCTCACACGTTTCTCATCTTAACTGACAAGCATTGGATGTTAGAGAACCAGTGCTTTGTATCAGTTTCAGAAGCAGAATTGGACTAGATATGGTCCGTGTGTGTAGGAAACACAGTTCTTTTGTTCTCAGCACACTCACGTTTCCTGCTGTCTTAGAGACTCTAGAAAGCTAGAGCGTGCTTCTGGTTCTAAAGCAGAGTGTGATCCATGGATGAAAACTATGCTGTGTGTTTCACTTCAGAAAAGGAGTTAAATCCCAGGATCTGAGTCTCCCTACAAGCAAGACTTCATTTCAGGTGAGGGCAGTCACTTTTCTGCTCAATGAACTACATCTTTCACGAAGCTCACACGTTTCTCATCTTACCTGACAAGCATTGGATGTTAGAGGACCAGTGCTTTGTATCAGTTTCAGAAGAAGAGTTGGACTAGATATGGTCCGTATGTGTAGGAAATACCGTTGTTTTATTCTGGGCACACTCAGATTTCCTGCTGTATTAGAGACTCTAGAAAGCAAGAGTGTGCTTCTCGCTCTAAAGCAGAGTGTGATCCATGGATGAGAACTATGCTGTGTGTTTCCCTTCAGAAATGGAGTTAAATCCCCAGGCTCTGAGTCCTCCTACAAGCAAGACTTCGTTTAGGTAAGGGCAGTCACTTTTCAGCTCAAACGAACTACATCGTTCACGAAGCTCACACGTTTCTCACCTTAACAGACAAGCATTGGATGTTAGAGGATGAGTGCTTTGTATCAGTTTCAGAAGCAGAGTTGGACTATATAATGTCTGTATGTGTAGGAAACACCGTTCTTTTGTTCTCAGCAAAATCACTTTTCCTGCTGTCTTAGAGACTCTAGAAAGCAAGAGCATGCTTCTTGTTCTAATGCAGAGTGTGATCAATGGATGATTACACTGCTGTGTGATTTACTTCAGAAAAGGAGTTAAATCCCAGGCTCTGAGTCTTCCTACAAGCAAGACTGCAATTCAGGTAACGGCAGTCACTTTTCTCCTCAAACGAACTACATCGTTCATGAAGCTCAGACGTTTCTCATCTTAACTAACAAGCATTAGATGTTAGAGGACCAGAGCATTCAATCAGTTTCAGAAGAAGTTTTGGACTACATATAGTCCGTATGTGTAGGAAATCCGTTCATTTATTCTGGGCACAATCAGATTTCCTGCTGTATTAGAGACTTTAGAAAGCAAGAGTGTGCTTCTCGCTCTAAAGCAGAGTGTGATCCATGGATGAGAACTATGCTGTGTGTTTCCCTTCAGAAATGGAGTTAAATCCCAGGCTCTGAGTCTTCCTACAAGCAAGATTTTGATTCAGGTAAGGGCAGTCACTTTTCAGCTCAAACGAACTACATCGTTCACTGAGCTCACGCGTTTCTCATCTTAACTGACAAGCATTGGATGTTAGAGGGTCAGTGCTTTGTATCAGTTTCAGAAGCAGAGTTGGACTACATATGATCCATATGTGTAGGAAACCCCGATCTTTTTTTCTGGGCAAACTCACGTTTCCTGCTGTCTTAGAGACTCTAGAAAGCAAGAACGTGCTTCTCACTCTAAAGCAGATTGTGATCCATAGATGAGACTATGCTGTGGGTTTCACTTCAGAAATGGAGTTTAATCCCAGGCTCTGAGTCTTCCGACAAGCAAGACTTCAATTCAGGTAAGGCAGTCACTTTTCTGCTCAAACGAAATACATCGTTCATGAAGCTCACACGTTTCCCATCTTAACTGACAAGCATTGGATGTTAGAGGACCAGTGCTTTGTATCAGTTTAAGAAGCAGATTTGGACTAGATATGGTCTGTATGTGTAGGAAACACAGTTCTTTTGTTCTCAGCACACTCTCGTTTCCTGCTGTCTTAGAGTCTCTAGAAAGCAAGAGCGTGCTTCTCGTTCTAAAGCAGAGTGTGATCCATGGATGAAAACTATGCTGTGTGTTTCACTTGAGAAAAGGAGTTAAATCCCAGGATCTGTGTCTCCCTACAAGCAAGACTTCGTTTCAGGTGACGGCAGTCGTTTTCTGCTCAAACGAACTACATCTTTCACGAAGCTCACACGTTTCTCATCTTAACTGACAAGCATTAGATGTTAGAGGACCAGTGCATTCAATCAGTTTCAGAAGAAGTTTTGGACTACATATAGTCCGTATGTGTAGGAAATCCGTTCATTTATTCTGGGCACAATCAGATTTCCTTCTGTATTAGAGACTCTAGAAAGCAAGAGTGTGCTTCTCGCTCTAAAGCAGAGTGTGATCCATGGATGAGAACTATGCTGTGTGTTTCCCTTCAGAAATGGAGTTAAATCCCAGGCTCTGAGTCTTCCTACAAGCAAGATTTCGATTCAGGTAAGGGCAGTCACTTTTCTGCTCAAACGAACAACATCGTTCATGAAGCTCACACGTTTCCCATCTTAACTGACAAGCATTGGATGTTAGAGGACCAGTGCTTTGTATCAGTTTCAGAAGCAGATTTGGACTAGATATGGTCCGTATGTGTAGGGAACACAGTTCTTTTGTTCTCAGCACACTCTCGTTTCCTGCTGTCTTAGAGTCTCTAGAAAGCAAGAGCGTGCTTCTCGTTCTAAAGCAGAGTGTGATCCATGGATGAAAACTATGCTGTGTGTTTCACTTGAGAAAAGGAGTTAAATCACAGGATCTGTGTCTCCCTACAAGCAAGACTTCGTTTCAGGTGATGGCAGTCGCTTTTCTGCTCAAACGAACTACATCTTTCACGAAGCTCACACATTTCTCATCTTAACTGACAAGCATTGGATGTTAGAGGACCAGTGCATTAAATCAGTTTCAGAAGAAGTTTTGGACTACATATAGTCTGTATGTGTAGGAAACACCGTTCTTTTGTTCTGGGCACACTCAGATTTCCTGCTGTATTAGAGACTCTAGAAAGCAAGAGTGTGCTTTTTGCTCTAAAGCAGAGTGTGATCCATGGATGAGAACTACCCTGTGTGTTTCACTTCAGAAATGGAGTTAAATCCCAGGCTCTGAGTCTTCCTCCAAGCAAGACTTCTTTTCAGGTAATGGCAGTCACTTTTCTGCTCAAACGAACTACATCGTTCACGAAGCTCACACGTTTCTCATCTTAACTGACAAGCATTGGATGTTAGAGGACCAGTGCTTTGTATCAGTTTCAGAAGAAGAGTGGGACTAGATATGGTCCGTATGTGTAGGAAACACCATTCTTTTGTTCACAGCACACTCACGTTTCCTGCTGTCTTAGAGACTCTAGAAAGCAAGAGCGTGCTTCTCGCTCTAAAGCAGAGTGTGATCCATGGATGAGAACTATGCTGTGTGTTTGCCTTCAGAAATGGAGTTAAATCCCAGGCTCTGAGTCTTCCTACAAGCAAGACTTCGTTTCAGGTAAGGGCAGTCACTTTTCAGCTCAAACGACCTACATCGTTCACAAAGCTCACACGTTTCTCACCTTAACAGACAAGCATTGGATGTTAGAGGACCAGTGCTTTGTATCAGTTTCAGAAGCAGAGTTGGACTATATAATGTCCATATCTGTAGGAAACACCGTTCCTTTGTTCTCAGCAAAATCACGTTTCCTGCTGTCTTAGAGACTCTAGAAAGCAAGAGCGTGCTTCTTGTTCTAAAGCAGAGTGTGATCAATGGATGATTACACTGCTGTGTGTTTTACTTCAGAAATGGAGTTAAATCCCAGGCTCTGAGTCTTCCTACAAGCAAGACTTCAAATCAGGTAAGGGCAGTCACTTTTCTGCTCAAACGAACTACATCGTTCATGAAGCTCACACGTTTCCCATCTTAACTGACAAGCATTGGATGTTAGAGGGTCAGTGCTTTGTATCAGTTTCAGAAGCAGATTTGGACTACATATGGTCCGTATGTGTAGGAAACACCGTTCTTTTATTCTGGGCACACTCAGATTTCCTGCTGTATTAGAGACTCTAGAAAGCAAGAGTGTTCTTCTCGCTCTAAAGCAGAGTGTGATCCACTGGATGAGAACTATGCTGTGTGTTTCCCTTCAGAAATGGACGTAAATCCCAGGCTCTGTGTCTTCCTATAAGCAAGACTTCTTTGAAGGTAAGGGCAGTCACTTTTCAGTTCAAAAGAACTATATCGTTCACAAATCTCACACGTTTCTCATCCTAACAGACAAGCATTGGATGTTAGAGGACCAGTGCTTTGTATCAGTTTAAGAAGCAGATTTGGACTAGATATGGTCTGTATGTGTAGGAAACACAGTTCTTTTGTTCTCAGCACACTCTCGTTTCCTGCTGTCTTAGAGTCTCTAGAAAGCAAGAGCGTGCTTCTCGTTCTAAAGCAGAGTGTGTTCCATGGTTGGAAACTATGCTGTGTGTTTCACTTGAGAAAAGGAGTTAAATCCCAGGATCTGTGTCTCCCTACAAGCAAGACTTCGTTTCAGGTGACGGCAGTCGTTTTCTGCTCAAACGAACTACATCTTTCACGAAGCTCACACGTTTCTCATCTTAACTGACAAGCATTAGATGTTAGAGGACCAGTGCATTCAATCAGTTTCAGACGAAGTTTTCGACTACATATAGTCCGTATGTGTAGGAAATCCGTTCATTTATTCTGGGCACAATCAGATTTCCTTCTGTATTAGAGACTTTAGAAAGCAAGAGTGTGCTTCTCGCTCTAAAGCAGAGTGGGATCCATGGATGAGAACTATGCTGTGTGTTTCCCTTCAGAAATGGAGTTAAATCCCAGGCTCTGAGTCTTCCTACAAGCAAGATTTCGATTCAGGTAAGGGCAGTCACTTTTCTGCTCAAACGAACAACATCGTTCATGAAGCTCACACGTTTCCCATCTTAACTGACAAGCATTGGATGTTAGAGGACCAGTGCTTTGTATCAGTTTCAGAAGCAGATTTGGACTAGATATGGTCCGTATGTGTAGGAAACACAGTTCTTTTGTTCTCAGCACACTCTCGTTTCCTGCTGTCTTAGAGTCTCTAGAAAGCAAGAGCGTGCTTCTCGTTCTAAAGCAGAGTGTGATCCATGGATGAAAACTATGCTGTGTGTTTCACTTGAGAAAAGGAGTTAAATCACAGGATCTGTGTCTCCCTACAAGCAAGACTTCGTTTCAGGTGATGGCAGTCGCTTTTCTGCTCAAACGAACTACATCTTTCACGAAGCTCACACATTTCTCATCTTAACTGACAAGCATTGGATGTTAGAGGACCAGTGCATTAAATCAGTTTCAGAAGAAGTTTTGGACTACATATAGTCTGTATGTGTAGGAAACACCGTTCTTTTGTTCTGGGCACACTCAGATTTCCTGCTGTATTAGAGACTCTAGAAAGCAAGAGTGTGCTTTTTGCTCTAAAGCAGAGTGTGATCCATGGATGAGAACTACCCTGTGTGTTTCACTTCAGAAATGGAGTTAAATCCCAGGCTCTGAGTCTTCCTCCAAGCAAGACTTCTTTTCAGGTAATGGCAGTCACTTTTCTGCTCAAACGAACTACATCGTTCACGAAGCTCACACGTTTCTCATCTTAACTGACAAGCATTGGATGTTAGAGGACCAGTGCTTTGTATCAGTTTCAGAAGAAGAGTGGGACTAGATATGGTCCGTATGTGTAGGAAACACCATTCTTTTGTTCACAGCACACTCACGTTTCCTGCTGTCTTAGAGACTCTAGAAAGCAAGAGCGTGCTTCTCGCTCTAAAGCAGAGTGTGATCCATGGATGAGAACTATGCTGTGTGTTTGCCTTCAGAAATGGAGTTAAATCCCAGGCTCTGAGTCTTCCTACAAGCAAGACTTCGTTTCAGGTAAGGGCAGTCACTTTTCAGCTCAAACGACCTACATCGTTCACAAAGCTCACACGTTTCTCACCTTAACAGACAAGCATTGGATGTTAGAGGACCAGTGCTTTGTATCAGTTTCAGAAGCAGAGTTGGACTATATAATGTCCATATCTGTAGGAAACACCGTTCCTTTGTTCTCAGCAAAATCACGTTTCCTGCTGTCTTAGAGACTCTAGAAAGCAAGAGCGTGCTTCTTGTTCTAAAGCAGAGTGTGATCAATGGATGATTACACTGCTGTGTGTTTTACTTCAGAAATGGAGTTAAATCCCAGGCTCTGAGTCTTCCTACAAGCAAGACTTCAAATCAGGTAAGGGCAGTCACTTTTCTGCTCAAACGAACTACATCGTTCATGAAGCTCACACGTTTCCCATCTTAACTGACAAGCATTGGATGTTAGAGGGTCAGTGCTTTGTATCAGTTTCAGAAGCAGATTTGGACTACATATGGTCCGTATGTGTAGGAAACACCGTTCTTTTATTCTGGGCACACTCAGATTTCCTGCTGTATTAGAGACTCTAGAAAGCAAGAGTGTTCTTCTCGCTCTAAAGCAGAGTGTGATCCACTGGATGAGAACTATGCTGTGTGTTTCCCTTCAGAAATGGACGTAAATCCCAGGCTCTGTGTCTTCCTATAAGCAAGACTTCTTTGAAGGTAAGGGCAGTCACTTTTCAGTTCAAAAGAACTATATCGTTCACAAATCTCACACGTTTCTCATCCTAACAGACAAGCATTGGATGTTAGAGGACCAGTGCTTTGTATCAGTTTAAGAAGCAGATTTGGACTAGATATGGTCCGTATGTGTAGGAAACACAGTTCTTTTGTTCTCAGCACACTCTCGTTTCCTGCTGTCTTAGAGTCTCTAGAAAGCAAGAGCGTGCTTCTCGTTCTAAAGCAGAGTGTGATCCATGGATGAAAACTATGCTGTGTGTTTCACTTGAGAAAAGGAGTTAAATCCCAGGATCTGTGTCTCCCTACAAGCAAGACTTCGTTTCAGGTGACGGCAGTCGTTTTCTGCTCAAACGAACTACATCTTTCACGAAGCTCACACGTTTCTCATCTTAACTGACAAGCATTAGATGTTAGAGGACCAGTGCATTCAATCAGTTTCAGAAGAAGTTTTGGACTACATATAGTCCGTATGTGTAGGAAATCCGTTCATTTATTCTGGGCACAATCAGATTTCCTTCTGTATTAGAGACTCTAGAAAGCAAGAGTGTGCTTCTCGCTCTAAAGCAGAGTGGGATCCATGGATGAGAACTATGCTGTGTGTTTCCCTTCAGAAATGGAGTTAAATCCCAGGCTCTGAGTCTTCCTACAAGCAAGATTTCGATTCAGGTAAGGGCAGTCACTTTTCTGCTCAAACGAACAACATCGTTCATGAAGCTCACACGTTTCCCATCTTAACTGACAAGCATTGGATGTTAGAGGACCAGTGCTTTGTATCAGTTTCAGAAGCAGATTTGGACTAGATATGGTCCGTATGTGTAGGAAACACAGTTCTTTTGTTCTCAGCACACTCTCGTTTCCTGCTGTCTTAGAGTCTCTAGAAAGCAAGAGCGTGCTTCTCGTTCTAAAGCAGAGTGTGATCCATGGATGAAAACTATGCTGTGTGTTTCACTTGAGAAAAGGAGTTAAATCCCAGGATCTGTGTCTCCCTACAAGCAAGACTTCGTTTCAGGTGATGGCAGTCGCTTTTCTGCTCAAACGAACTACATCTTTCACGAAGCTCACACATTTCTCATCTTAACTGACAAGCATTGGATGTTAGAGGACCAGTGCATTAAATCAGTTTCAGAAGAAATTTTGGACTACATATAGTCTGTATGTGTAGGAAACACCGTTCTTTTGTTCTGGGCACACTCAGATTTCCTGCTGTATTAGAGACTCTAGAAAGCAAGAGTGTGCTTTTTGCTCTAAAGCAGAGTGTGATCCATGGATGAGAACTACCCTGTGTGTTTCACTTCAGAAATGGAGTTAAATCCCAGGCTCTGAGTCTTCCTCCAAGCAAGACTTCTTTTCAGGTAATGGCAGTCACTTTTCTGCTCAAACGAACTACATCGTTCACGAAGCTCACACGTTTCTCATCTTAACTGACAAGCATTGGATGTTAGAGGACCAGTGCTTTGTATCAGTTTCAGAAGAAGAGTGGGACTAGATATGGTCCGTATGTGTAGGAAACACCATTCTTTTGTTCACAGCACACTCACGTTTCCTGCTGTCTTAGAGACTCTAGAAAGCAAGAGCGTGCTTCTCGCTCTAAAGCAGAGTGTGATCCATGGATGAGAAAAATGCTGTGTGTTTGCCTTCAGAAATGGAGTTAAATCCCAGGCTCTGAGTCTTCCTACAAGCAAGACTTCGTTTCAGGTAAGGGCAGTCACTTTTCAGCTAAAACGACCAACATCGTTCACAAAGCTCACACGTTTCTCACCTTAACAGACAAGCATTGGATGTTAGAGGACCAGTGCTTTGTATCAGTTTCAGAAGCAGAGTTGGACTATATAATGTCCATATCTGTAGGAAACACCGTTCCTTTGTTCTCAGCAAAATCACGTTTCCTGCTGTCTTAGAGACTCTAGAAAACAAGAGCGTGCTTCTTGTTCTAAAGCAGAGTGTGATCAATGGATGATTACACTGCTGTGTGTTTTACTTCAGAAATGGAGTTAAATCCCAGGCTCTGAGTCTTCCTACAAGCAAGACTTCAAATCAGGTAAGGGCAGTCACTTTTCTGCTCAAACGAACTACATCGTTCATGAAGCTCACACGTTTCCCATCTTAACTGACAAGCATTGGATGTTAGAGGGTCAGTGCTTTGTATCAGTTTCAGAAGCAGATTTGGACTACATATGGTCCGTATGTGTAGGAAACACCGTTCTTTTATTCTGGGCACACTCAGATTTCCTGCTGTATTAGAGACTCTAGAAAGCAAGAGTGTTCTTCTCGCTCTAAAGCAGAGTGTGATCCACTGGATGAGAACTATGCTGTGTGTTTCCCTTCAGAAATGGACGTAAATCCCAGGCTCTGTGTCTTCCTATAAGCAAGACTTCTGTGAAGGTAAGGGCAGTCACTTTTCAGTTCAAAAGAACTATATCGTTCACAAATCTCACACGTTTCTCATCCTAACAGACAAGCATTGGATGTTATAGGACCAGTGCTTTGTATCAGTTTAAGAAGCAGATTTGGACTAGATATGGTCCGTATGTGTAGGAAACACCGTTCTTTTGTTTTCAGCACACTCTCGTTTCCTGCTGTCTTAGAGACTCTAGAAAGCAAGAGCGTGCTTCTCGTTCTAAAGCAGAGTGTGTTCCATGGTTGAAAACTATGCTGTGTGTTTCACTTGAGAAAAGGAGTTAAATCCCATGATCTGAGTCTCCCTACAAGCAAGACTTCGTTTCAGGTGACAGCAGTCACTTTTCTGCTCAAACGAACTACATCTTTCACGAAGCTCACACGTTTCTCATATTAACTGACAAGCATTGGATGTTAGAGGACCAGTGCTTTGTATCAGTTTCAGAAGAAGAGTTGGACTAGATATGGTCCGAATGTGTAGGAAACACCATTCTTTTGTTCACAGCACACTCACGTTTCCTGCTGTCTTAGAGACTCTAGAAAGCAAGAGCGTGCTTCTCGCTCTAAAGCAGAGTGTGATCCATGGATGAGAACTATGCTGTGTGTTTGCCTTCAGAAATGGAGTTAAATCCCAGGCTCTGAGTTTTCCTACAAGCAAGACTTCGTTTCAGGTAAGGGCAGTCACTTTTCAGCTCAAACGAACTCCATCATTCACTGAGCTCACGCGTTTCTCATCTTAACTGACAAGCATTGGAAGTTAGAGGGTCAGTGCTTTGTGTCAGTTTCAGAAGCAGAGTTGGACTACATATGATCCATATGTGTAGGAAACCCCTATCTTTTGTTCTGGGCACACTCACGTTTCCTGCTGTCTTAGAGACTCTAGAAAGCAAGAACGTGCTTCTCCCTCTAAAGCAGATTGTGATCCATAGATGAGACTATGCTGTGTGTTTCACTTCAGAAATGGAGTTAAATCCGATGCTCTGTGTCTCCCAACAAGCAAGACTTCGTTTCAGGTAAGTGTAGTCACTTTTCTGCTCAAAGGAACTACATCGTTCATGAAGCTCACACGTTTCTCTTCTTAACTGACAAGCATTGGATGTTAGAGGACCAGTGCTTTGTATCAGTTTCAGAAGCAGTGTTGGACTAGATATGTTCCGTATGTGTAGGAAACACCGTTCTTTTGTTCTCAGCACACTCATGTTTCCTGCTGTCTTAGAGATTTTAGAAAGCAAGAGCGTGCTTCTCGCTCTAAAGCAGAGTGTGATACATGGATGAGAACTATGCTGTGTGTTTCACTTCAGAAATGGAGTTAAATCCCGAGGTCTGAGTCTTCCTCCAAGCAAGACTTCGTTTCAGGTAATGGCAGTCACTTTTCTGCTCAAACGAACTACATCGTTGACGAAGCTCACACGTTTCTCATCTTAACTGACAAGCATTGGATGTTAGAGGACCAGTGCTTTGTATCAGTTTCAGAAGAAGAGTTGGAGTAGATATGGTCCATATGTATAAGAAACACCGTTCTTTTGTTCTCAGCACACTCACTTTTCCTGATGTCTTAGAGACTCTAGAAAGCAAGAGCGTGCTTCTCGCTCTAAAGCAGAGTGTGATCCATGGATGAGAACTTTGCTGTGTGTTTTACTTCAGAAATGGAGTTAAATCCCAGGCTCTGAGTCTTCCTACAAGCAAGACTGCAATTCCGGTAACGGCAGTCACTTTTCTCCTCAAACGAACTACATCGTTCATGAAGCTCAGACGTTTCCCATCTTAACTGACAAGCATTGGATTTTAGAGGGTCAGTGCTTTGTATCAGTTTTAGAAGCAGATTTGGACTACATATGGTCCGTATGTGTAGGAAACACCGTTCTTTTGTTTTCAGCAAACTCACGTTTCCTGCTGTCTTAGAGAATCTAGAAAGCAAGAGCGTGCTTCTTGTACTAAAGCAGAGTGTGATTAATGGATGAGAACACTGCTGTGTGTTTCACTTCAGAAATGGAGTTAATTCCCAGGCTCTGAGTCTTCCTACAAGCAAGACTTCGTTTCAGGTAAGGGCAGTCACTTTTCTGCTCAAAGGAACTACATCGTTCACGAATCACACACGTTTCTCATCTTAACTGACAAGCATAGGATGTTAGAGGACCAGTGCACTGTATCAGTTTCAAAAGAAGATTTGGACTACATATAGTCCTTATGTGTAGGAAACACCATTCTTTTTTTCTGGGCACACTCAGATTTCCTGCTGTATTAGAGAATCTAGAAAGCAAGAGTATGATTCTCACTCTAAATCAGAGTGTGATCCATGGATGAGAACTATGCTGTGTGTTTCCCTTCAGAAATGGAGTTAAATCCCAGGTTCTGTGTCTTCCTACAAGCAAGACTTCGTTTCAGGTAAGGGCAGTCACTTTTCAACTCAAACGAACTACATCCTTCACTGAGCTCAAACGTTTCTCATCTTAACTGACAAGCATTGGATGTTAGAGGACCAGTGCTTTGTATCAGTTTCAGAAGCAGAATTGGACTAGATATGGTCCGTGTGTGTAGGAAACACCGTTCTATTGTTCTCAGCACACTCACGTTTCCTGCTGTCTTAGAGACTCTAGAAAGCTAGAGCGTGCTTCTGGTTCTAAAGCAGAGTGTGATCCATGGATGAAAACTATGCTGTGTGTTTCACTTCAGAAAAGGAGTTAAATCCCAGGCTCTGAGTCTCCCTACAAGCAAGACTTCATTTCAGGTGAGGGCAGTCACTTTTCGGCTCAATGAACTACATCTTTCACGAAGCTCACACGTTTCTCATCTTAACTGACAAGCATTGGATGTTAGAGGACCAGTGCATTAAATCAGTTTCAGAAGAAGTTTTGGACTACATATAGTCTGTATGTGTAGGAAACACCGTTCTTTTGTTCTGGGCACACTCAGATTTCCTGCTGTATTAGAGACTCTAGAAAGCAAGAGTGTGCTTTTTGCTCTAAAGCAGAGTGTGATCCATGGATGAGAACTACCCTGTGTGTTTCACTTCAGAAATGGAGTTAAATCCAAGGCTCTGAGTCTTCCTCCAAGCAAGACTTCTTTTCAGGTAATGGCAGTCACTTTTCTGCTCAAACGAACTACATCGTTCACGAAGCTCACACGTTTCTCATCTTAACTGACAAGCATTGGATGTTAGAGGACCAGTGCTTTGTATCAGTTTCAGAAGAAGAGTGGGACTAGATATGGTCCGTATGTGTAGGAAACACCATTCTTTTGTTCACAGCACACTCACGTTTCCTGCTGTCTTAGAGACTCTAGAAAGCAAGAGCGTGCTTCTCGCTCTAAAGCAGAGTGTGATCCATGGATGAGAACTATGCTGTGTGTTTCCCTTCAGAAATGGAGTTAAATCCCAGGCTCTGAGTCTTCCTACAAGCAAGACTTCGTTTCAGGTAAGGGCAGTCACTTTTCAGCTCAAACGACCTACATCGTTCACAAAGCTCACACGTTTCTCACCTTAACAGACAAGCATCGGATGTTAGAGGACCAGTGCTTTGTATCAGTTTCAGAAGCAGAGTTGGACTATATAATGTCCATATCTGTAGGAAACACCGTTCCTTTGTTCTCAGCAAAATCACGTTTCCTGCTGTCTTAGAGACTCTAGAAAGCAAGAGCGTGCTTCTTGTTCTAAAGCAGAGTGTGATCAATGGATGATTACACTGCTGTGTGTTTTACTTCAGAAATGGAGTTAAATCCCAGGCTCTGAGTCTTCCTACAAGCAAGACTTCAAATCAGGTAAGGGCAGTCACTTTTCTGCTCAAACGAACTACATCGTTCATGAAGCTCACACGTTTCCCATCTTAACTGACAAGCATTGGATGTTAGAGGGTCAGTGCTTTGTATCAGTTTCAGAAGCAGATTTGGACTACATATGGTCCGTATGTGTAGGAAACACCGTTCTTTTATTCTGGGCACACTCAGATTTCCTGCTGTATTAGAGACTCTAGAAAGCAAGAGTGTTCTTCTCGCTCTAAAGCAGAGTGTGATCCACTGGATGAGAACTATGCTGTGTGTTTCCCTTCAGAAATGGACGTAAATCCCAGGCTCTGTGTCTTCCTATAAGCAAGACTTCTTTGAAGGTAAGGGCAGTCACTTTTCAGTTCAAAAGAACTATATCGTTCACAAATCTCACACGTTTCTCATCCTAACAGACAAGCATTGGATGTTTTAGGACCAGTGCTTTGTATCAGTTTAAGAAGCAGATTTGGACTAGATATGGTCCGTATGTGTAGGAAACACCGTTCTTTTGTTTTCAGCACACTCTCGTTTCCTGCTGTCTTAGAGACTCTAGAAAGCAAGAGCGTGCTTCTCGTTCTAAAGCAGAGTGTGTTCCATGGTTGGAAACTATGCTGTGTGTTTCACTTGAGAAAAGGAGTTAAATCCCATGATCTGAGTCTCCCTACAAGCAAGACTTCGTTTCAGGTGACAGCAGTCACTTTTCTGCTCAAACGAACTACATCTTTCACGAAGCTCACACGTTTCTCATATTAACTGACAAGCATTGGATGTTAGAGGACCAGTGCTTTGTATCAGTTTCAGAAGAAGAGTTGGACTAGATATGGTCCGAATGTGTAGGAAACACCATTCTTTTGTTCACAGCACACTCACGTTTCCTGCTGTCTTAGAGACTCTAGAAAGCAAGAGCGTGCTTCTCGCTCTAAAGCAGAGTGTGATCCATGGATGAGAACTATGCTGTGTGTTTGCCTTCAGAAATGGAGTTAAATCCCAGGCTCTGAGTTTTCCTACAAGCAAGACTTCGTTTCAGGTAAGGGCAGTCACTTTTCAGCTCAAACGAACTCCATCGTTCACTGAGGTCACGCGTTTCTCATCTTAACAGACAAGCATTGGAAGTTAGAGGGTCAGTGCTTTGTGTCAGTTTCAGAAGCAGAGTTGGACTACATATGATCCATATGTGTAGGAAACCCCTATCTTTTGTTCTGGGCACACTCACGTTTCCTGCTGTCTTAGAGACTCTAGAAAGCAAGAACGTGCTTCTCCCTCTAAAGCAGATTGTGATCCATAGATGAGACTATGCTGTGTGTTTCACTTCAGAAATGGAGTTAAATCCGATGCTCTGTGTCTCCCAACA
This sequence comes from Onychomys leucogaster, assembly GCA_949786385.1. Lineage (NCBI taxonomy): Eukaryota > Metazoa > Chordata > Mammalia > Rodentia > Cricetidae > Onychomys > Onychomys leucogaster. The sequence goes on along the minus strand of CATKUP010000431.1, from coordinate 82,452 downwards.
AGCAAGACTTCGTTTCAGGTAAGTGTAGTCACTTTTCTGCTCAAAGGAACTACATCGTTCACGAAGTTCACACGTTTCTCTTCTTAACTGACAAGCATTGGATGTTAGAGGACCAGTGCTTTGTATCAGTTTCAGAAGCAGTGTTGGACTAGCTTTGTTCCGTATGTGTAGGAAACACCGTTCTTTTGTTCTCAGCACACTCATGTTTCCTGCTGTCTTAGAGATTTTAGAAAGCAAGAGCGTGCTTCTCGCTCTAAAGCAGAGGGTGATACATGGATGAGAACTATGCTGTGTGTATCACTTCAGAAATGGAGTTAAATCCCGAGGTCTGAGTCTTCCTCCAAGCAAGACTTCGTTTCAGGTAATGGCAGTCACTTTTCTGCTCAAACGAACTACATCGTTGACGAAGCTCACACGTTTCTCATCTTAACTGACAAGCATTGGATGTTAGAGGAGCAGTGCTTTGTATCAGTTTCAGAAGAAGAGTTGGAGTAGATATGGTCCATATGTGTAAGAAACACCGTTCTTTTGTTCTCAGCACACTCACTTTTCCTGATGTCTTAGAGACTCTAGAAAGCAAGAGCGTGCTTCTCGCTCTAAAGCAGAGTGTGATCCATGGATGAGAACTTTGCTGTGTGTTTTACTTCAGAAATGGAGTTAAATCCCAGGCTCTGAGTCTTCCTACAAGCAAACTGCAATTCACGTAACGGCAGTCACTTTTCTCCTCAAACGAACTACATCGTTCATGAAGCTCAGACGTTTCCCATCTTAACTGACAAGCATTGGATTTTAGATTGTCAGTGCTTTGTATCAGCTTTAGAAGCAGATTTGGACTACATATGGTCCGTATGTGTAGGAAACACCGTTCTTTTGTTTTCAGCAAACTCACGTTTCCTGCTGTCTTAGAGAATCTAGAAAGCAAGAGCGTGCTTCTTGTACTAAAGCAGAGTGTGATTAATGGATGAGAACACTGCTGTGTGTTTCACTTCAGAAATGGAGTTAATTCCCAGGCTCTGAGTCTTCCTACAAGCAAGACTTCGTTTCAGGTAAGGGCAGTCACTTTTCTGCTCAAAGGAACTACATCGTTCACGAATCACACACGTTTCTCATCTTAACTGACAAGCATTGGATGTTAGAGGACCAGTGCACTGTATCAGTTTCAAAAGAAGATTTGGACTACATATAGTCCTTATGTGTAGGAAACACCATTCTTTTTTTCTGGGCACACTCAGATTTCCTGCTGTATTAGAGAATCTAGAAAGCAAGAGTATGATTCTCACTCTAAATCAGAGTGTGATCCATGGATGAGAACTATGCTGTGTGTTTCCCTTCAGAAATGGAGTTAAATCCCAGGTTCTGTGTCTTCCTACAAGCAAGACTTCGTTTCAGGTAAGGGCAGTCACTTTTCAACTCAAACGAACTACATCCTTCACTGAGCTCACACGTTTCTCATCTTAACTGACAATCATTGGATGTTAGAGGACCAGTGCTTTGTATCAGTTTCAGAAGCAGAATTGGACTAGATATGGTCCGTGTGTGTAGGAAACACCGTTCTATTGTTCTCAGCACACTCACGTTTCCTGCTGTCTTAGAGACTCTAGAAAGCTAGAGCGTGCTTCTGGTTCTAAAGCAGAGTGTGATCCATGGATGAAAACTATGCTGTGTGTTTCACTTCAGAAAAGGAGTTAAATCCCATGCTCTGAGTCTCCCTACAAGCAAGACTTCATTTCAGGTGAGGGCAGTCACTTTTCTGCTCAATGAACTACATCTTTCACGAAGCTCACACGTTTCTCATCTTAACTGACAAGCATTGGATGTTAGAGGACCAGTGATTTCAATCAGTTTTAGAAGAAGTTTTGGACGACATATAGTCCGTATGTGTAGGAAACACCATTCTTTTGTTCTGGGCACACTCAGATTTCCTGCTGTCCTAGAGACTCTAGAAAGCAAGAGTGGGCTTCTTGCTCTAAAGCAGAGTGTGATCCATGGATGAGAACTATGCTGTGTGTTTTACTTCAGAAATGGAGTTAAATCCCAGGCTCTGAGTCTTCCTACAAGCAAGACTTCAAATCAGGTAAGGGCAGTCACTTTTCTGCTCAAACGAACTACATCGTTCATGAAGCTCACACGTTTCCCATCTTAACTGACAAGCATTGGATGTTAGAGGGTCAGTGATTTGTATCAGTTTCAGAAGCAGATTTGGACTACATGTGGTCCGTATGTGTAGGAAAAACCGTTCTTTTATTCTGGGCACACTCAGATTTCCTGCTGTATTAGAGACTCTAGAAAGCAAGAGTGTTCTTCTCGCTCTAAAGCAGAGTGTGATCCACTGGATGAGAACTATGCTGTGTGTTTCCCTTCAGAAGTGGACGTAAATCCCAGGCTCTGTGTCTTCCTATAAGCAAGACTTCTTTGAAGGTAAGGGCAGTCACTTTTCAGTTCAAAAGAACTATATCGTTCACAAATCTCACACGTTTCTCATCATAACAGACAAGCATTGGATGTTAGAGGACCAGTGCTTTGTATCAGTTTCAGTAGAAGAGTTGGAGTAGATATGGTCCATATGTGTAGGAAACACCATTCTTTTGTTCTGGGCACACTCAGATTTCCTGCTGTCCTAGAGACTCTAGAAAGCAAGAGCATGCTTCTTGTTCTAATGCAGAGTGTGATCAATGGATGATTACAGTGCTGTGTGTTTTACTTCAGAAATGGAGTTAAATCCCAGGCTCTGAGTCTTCCTACAAGCAAGACTGCAATTCAGGTAACGGCAGTCACTTTTCTCCTCAAACGAACTACATCGTTCATGAAGCTCAGACGTTTCCCATCTTAACTGACAAGCATTGGATGTTAGAGGGTCAGTGCTTTGTATCAGTTTTAGAAGCAGATTTGGACTACATATGGTCCGTATGTGTAGGAAACACCGTTCTTTTGTTCTCAGCAAACTCACGTTTCCTGCTGTCTTAGAGAATCTAGAAAGCAAGAGCGTGCTTCTTGTACTAAAGCAGAGCGTGATTAATGGATGAGAACACTGCTGTGTGTTTCACTTCAGAAATGGAGTTAAATCCCAGGCTCTGAGTCTTCCTACAAGCAAGACTTCGTTTCAGGTAATGGCAGTCACTTTTCTGCTCAAAGGAACTACGTCGTTCACGAAGCACACACGTTTCTCATCTTAACTGACAAGCATTGATATTAGAGGACCAGTGCACTGTATCAGTTTCAAAAGAAGATTTGGACTACATATAGTCCGTATGTGTAGGAAACACCATTGTTTTTTTCTGGGCACACTCAGATTTCCTGCTGTATTAGAGAATCTAGAAAGCAAGAGTATGATTCTCACTCTAAAGCAGAGTGTGATCCATGGATGAGAACTATGCTGTGTGTTTCCCTTCAGAAATGGAGTTAAATCCCAGGCTCTGTGTCTTCCTACAAGCAAGACTTCGTTTCAGGTAAGGGCAGTCACTTTTCAACTCAAACGAACTACATCCTTCACTGAGCTCACACGTTTCTCATCTTAACTGACAAGCATTGGATGTTAGAGGACCAGTGCTTTGTATCAGTTTCAGAAGCAGAATTGGACTAGATATGGTCCGTGTGTGTAGGAAACACCGTTCTTTTGTTCTCAGCACACTCACGTTTCCTGCTGTCTTAGAGACTCTAGAAAGCTAGAGCGTGCTTCTGGTTCTAAAGCAGAGTGTGATCCATGGATGAAAACTATGCTGTGTGTTTCAGTTCAGAAAAGGAGTTAAATCCCAGGCTCTGAGTCTCCCTACAAGCCAGACTTCATTTCAGGTGAGGGCAGTCACTTTTCTGCTCAATGAACTACATCTTTCACGAAGCTCACACGTTTCTCATCTTAACTGACAAGCATTGGATGTTAGAGGACCAGTGCTTTGTATCAGTTTCAGAAGAAGAGTTGGAGTAGATATGGTCCATATGTGTAAGAAACACCGTTCTTTTGTTCTCAGCACACTCACCTTTCCTGATGTCTTAGAGACTCTAGAAAGCAAGAGCGTGCTTCTCGCTCTAAAGCAGAGTGTGATCCATGGATGAGAACTTTGCTGTGTGTTTTACTTCAGAAATGGAGTTAAATCCCCTGCTCTGAGTCTTCCTACAAGCAAGACTGCAATTCCGGTAACGGCAGTCACTTTTCTCCTCAAACGAACTACATCGTTCATGAAGCTCAGACGTTTCCCATCTTAACTGACAAGCATTGGATTTTAGAGGGTCAGTGCTTTGTATCAGTTTTAGAAGCAGATTTGGACTACATATGGTCCGTATGTGTAGGAAACACCGTTCTTTTGTTTTCAGCACACTCACGTTTCCTGCTGTCTTAGAGAATCTAGAAAGCAAGAGCGTGCTTCTTGTACTAAAGCAGAGTGTGATTAATGGATGAGAACACTGCTGTGTGTTTCACTTCAGAAATGGAGTTAAATCCCAGGCTCTGAGTCTTCCTACAAGCAAGACTTCGTTTCAGGTAAGGGCAGTCACTTTTCTGCTCAAAGGAACTACATCGTTCACGAAGCTCACACGTTTCTCATCTTAACTGACAAGCATTGGATGTTAGAGGACCAGTGCACTGTATCAGTTTCAAAAGAAGATTTGGACTACATATAGTCCTTATGTGTAGGAAACACCATTCTTTTTTTCTGGGCACACTCAGATTTCCTGGTGTATTAGAGAATCTAGAAAGCAAGAGTATGATTCTCACTCTAAAGCAGAGTGTGATCCATGGTTGAGAACTATGCTGTGTGTTTCCCTTCAGAAATGGAGTTAAATCCCAGGTTCTGTGTCTTCCTACAAGCAAGATTCTTTTCAGGTAAGGGCAGTCACTTTTCAACTCAAACGAACGACATCCTTCACTGAGCTCACACGTTTCTCATCTTAACTGACAAGCATTGGATGTTAGAGGACCAGTGCTTTGTATCAGTTTCAGAAGCAGAATTGGACTAGATATGGTCCGTGTGTAGAGGAAACACCGTTCTATTGTTCTCAGCACACTCACGTTTCCTGCTGTCTTAGAGACTCTAGAAAGCTAGAGCGTGCTTCTGGTTCTAAAGCAGAGTGTGATCCATGGATGAAAACTATGCTGTGTGTTTCACTTCAGAAAAGGAGTTAAATCCCAGGCTCTGAGTCTCCCTACAAGCAAGACTTCATTTCAGGTGAGGGCAGTCACTTTTCTGCTCAATGAACTACATCTTTCACGAAGCTCACATGTTTCTCATCTTAACTGACAAGCATTGGATGTTAGAGGACCAGTGATTTCAATCAGTTTTAGAAGAAGTTTTGTACTACATATAGTCCGTATGTGTAGGAAACACCATTCTTTTGTTCTGGGCACACTCAGATTTCCTGCTGTCCTAGAGACACTAGAAAGCAAGAGTGGGCTTCTTGCTCTAAAGCAGAGTGTGATCCATGGATGAGAACTATGCTGTGTGTTTTACTTCAGAAATGGAGTTAAATCCCAGGCTCTGAGTCTTCCTACAAGCAAGACTTCAAATCAGGTAAGGGCAGTCACTTTTCTGCTCAAACGAACTACATCTTTCATGAAGCTCACACGTTTCCCATCTTAACTGACAAGCATTGGATGTTAGAGGGTCAGTGCTTTGTATCAGTTTCAGAAGCAGATTTGGACTACATATGGTCCGTATGTGTAGGAAACACCGTTCTTTTATTCTGGGCACACTCAGATTTCCTGCTGTATTAGAGACTCTAGAAAGCAAGAGTGTTCTTCTTGCTCTAAACCAGAGTGTGATCCACTGGATGAGAACTATGCTGTGTGTTTCCCTTCAGAAGTGGACGTAAATCCCAGGCTCTGTGTCTTCCTATAAGCAAGACTTCTTTGAAGGTAAGGGCAGTCACTTTTCAGTTCAAAAGAACTATATCGTTCACAAATCTCACACGTTTCTCATCATAACAGACAAGCATTGGATGTTAGAGGACCAGTGCTTTGTATCAGTTTCAGAAGAAGAGTTGGAGTAGATATGGTCCATATGTGTAGGAAACACCGTTCTTTTGTTCTCAACATACTCACATTTCCTGATGACTTAGAGAATCTAGAAAGCAAGAGCGTGCTTCTCGCTCTAAAGCAGAGTGTGATCCATGGATGAGAACTATGCTGTGTGTTTCCCTTCAGAAATGGAGTTAAATCCCCAGGCTCTGAGTCTTCCTACAAGCAAGACTTCGTTTCAGGTAAGGGCAGTCACTTTTCAGCTCAAACGTACTACATCGTTCACGAAGCTCACACGTTTCTCACCTTAACAGACAAGCATTGGATGTTAGAGGATGAGTGCTTTGTATCAGTTTCAGAAGCAGAGTTGGACTATATAATGTCTGTATGTGTAGGAAACACCGTTCTTTTGTTCTCCGCAAAATCACTTTTCCTGCTGTCTTAGAGACTCTAGAAAGCAAGAGCATGCTTCTTGTTCTAATGCAGAGTGTGATCAATGGATGATTACACTGCTGTGTGTTTTACTTCAGAAATGGAGTTAAATCCCAGGCTCTGAGTCTTCCAACAAGCAAGACTGCAATTCAGGTAACGGCAGTCACTTTTCTCCTCAAACGAACTACATCGTTCATGAAGCTCAGACGTTTCCCATCTTAACTGACAAGCATTGGATGTTAGAGGGTCAGTGCTTTGTATCAGTTTTAGAAGCAGATTTGGACTACATATGGTCCGTATGTGTAGGAAACACCGTTCTTTTGTTCTCAGCAAACTCACGTTTCCTGCTGTCTTAGAGAATCTAGATAGGAAGAGCGTGCTTCTTGTACTAAAGCAGAGTGTGATTAATGGATGAGAACACTGCTGTGTGTTTCACTTCAGAAATGGAGTTAAATCCCAGGCTCTGAGTCTTCCTGCAAGCAAGACTTCGTTTCAGGTAAGGGCAGTCACTTTTCTGCTCAAAGGAACTACGTCGTTCACGAAGCACACACGTTTCTCATCTTAACTGACAAGCATTGATGTTAGAGGACCAGTGCACTGTATCAGTTTCAAAAGAAGATTTGGACTACATATAGTCCGTATGTGTAGGAAACACCATTGTTTTTTTCTGGGCACACTCAGATTTCCTGCTGTATTATAGAATCTAGAAAGCAAGAGTATGATTCTCACTCTAAAGCAGAGTGTGATCCATGGATGAGAACTATGCTGTGTGTTTCCCTTCAGAAATGGAGTTAAATCCCAGGCTCTGTGTCTTCCTACAAGTAAGACTTCGTTTCAGGTAAGGGCAGTCACTTTTCAACTCAAACGAACTACATCCTTCACTGAGCTCACACGTTTCTCATCTTAACTGACAAGCATTGGATGTTAGAGGACCAGTGCTTTGTATCAGTTTCAGAAGCAGAATTGGACTAGATATGGTCCGTGTGTGTAGGAAACACCGTTCTTTTGTTCTCAGCACACTCACGTTTCCTGCTGTCTTAGAGACTCTAGAAAGCTAGAGCGTGCTTCTGGTTCTAAAGCAGAGTGTGATCCATGGATGAAAACTATGCTGTGTGTTTCAGTTCAGAAAAGGAGTTAAATCCCAGTCTCTGAGTCTCCCTACAAGCCAGACTTCATTTCAGGTGAGGGCAGTCACTTTTCTGCTCAATGAACTACATCTTTCACGAAGCTCACACGTTTCTCATCTTAACTGACAAGCATTGGATGTTAGAGGACCAGTGCATTCAATCAGTTTTAGAAGAAGTTTTGGACTACATATAGTCCGTATGTGTAGGAAACACCATTCTTTTGTTCTGGGCACACTCAGATTTCCTGCTGTCCTAGAGACTCTAGAAAGCAAGAGTGGGCTTCTTGCTCTAAAGCAGAGTGTGATCCTTGGATGAGAACTATGCTGTGTGTTTCACTTCAGAAATGGAGTTAAATCCAAGGCTCTGAGTCTTCCTCCAAGCAAGACTTCGTTTCAGGTAATGGCAGTCACTTTTCTGCTCAAACGAACTACATCGTTGACGAAGCTCACACGTTTCTCATCTTAACTGACAAGCATTGAATGTTAGAGGACCAGTGCTTTGTATCAGTTTCAGAAGAAGAGTTGGACTAGATATGGTCCGTATGTGTTGGAAACACCGTTCTTTTATTCTGGGCACACTCAGATTTCCTGCTGTATTAGAGACTCTAGAAAGCAAGAGTGTGCTTCTCGCTCTAAAGCAGAGTGTGATCCATGGATGAAAACTATGCTGTGTGTTTCCCTTCAGAAAAGGTGTTAAATCCCAGGCTCTATGTCTTCCAACAAGCAAGATTTCGTTTCAGGTAAGGGCAGTCACTTTTCAGCTCAAACGAACTTCATCTTTCGCGCAGCTCACACGTTTCTCATCTTAACAGACAAGCATTGGATGTTAGAGGACCAGTGCTTTGTATCAGTTTCAGAAGAAGAGTTGGAGTAGATATGGTCCATATGTGTAGGAAACACCGTTCTTTTGTTCTCAGCACACTCACATTTCCTGATGACTTAGAGACTCTAGAAAGCAAGAGCGTGCTTCTCGCTCTAAAGCAGAGTGTGATCCATGGATGAGAACTATGCTGTGTGTTTCCCTTCAGAAATGGAGTTAAATCCCAGGCTCTGAGTCTTCCTACAAGCAAGACTTCGTTTCAGGTAGGGCAGTCACTTTTCTGCTCAAAGGAACTACGTCGTTCACGAAGCACACACGTTTCTCATCTTAACTGACAAGCATTGATGTTAGAGGACCAGTGCACTGAATCAGTTTCAAAAGAAGATTTGGACTACATATAGTCTGTATGTATAGGAAACACCATTGTTTTTTTCTGGGCACACTCAGATTTCCTGCTGTATTAGAGAATCTAGAAAGCAAGAGTATGATTCTCACTCTAAAGCAGAGTGTGATCCATGGATGAGAACTATGCTGTGTGTTTCCCTTCAGAAATGGAGTTAAATCCCAGGCTCTGTGTCTTCCTACTAGCAAGACTTCGTTTCAGGTAAGGGCAGTCACTTTTCATCTCAAACGAACTACATCCTTCACTGAGCTCACACGTTTCTCATCTTAACTGACAAGCATTGGATGTTAGAGGACCAGTGCTTTGTATCAGTTTCAGAAGCAGAATTGGACTAGATATGGTCCATGTGTGTAGGAAACACCGTTCTTTTGTTCTCAGCACACTCACGTTTCCTGCTGTCTTAGAGACTCTAGAAAGCTAGAGCGTGCTTCTGGTTCTAAAGCAGAGTGTGATCCATGGATGAAAACTATGCTGTGTGTTTCACTTCAGAAAAGGAGTTAAATCCCAGGCTCTGAGTCTCCCTACAAGCCAGACTTCATTTCAGGTGAGGGCAGTCACTTTTCTGCTCAATGAACTACATCTTTCACGAAGCTCACACGTTTCTCATCATAACTGACAAGCATTGGATGTTAGAGGACCAGTGCATTCAATCAGTTTTAGAAGAAGTTTTGGACTACATATAGTCCGTATGTGTAGGAAACACCATTCTTTTGTTCTGGGCACACTCAGATTTCCTGCTGTCCTAGAGACACTAGAAAGCAAGAGTGGGCTTCTTGCTCTAAAGCAGAGTGTGATCCATGGATGAGAACTATGCTGTGTGTTTTACTTCAGAAATGGAGTTAAATCCCAGGCTCTGAGTCTTCCTACAAGCAAGACTTCAAATCAGGTAAGGGCAGTCACTTTTCTGCTCAAACGAACTACATCGTTCATGAAGCTCACACGTTTCCCATCTTAACTGACAAGCATTGGATGTTAGAGGGTCAGTGCTTTGTATCAGTTTCAGAAGCAGATTTGGACTACATATGGTCCGTATGTGTAGGAAACACCGTTCTTTTATTCTGGGCACACTCAGATTTCCTGCTGTATTAGAGACTCTAGAAAGCAAGAGTGTTCTTCTTGCTCTAAACCAGAGTGTGATCCACTGGATGAGAACTATGCTGTGTGTTTCCCTTCAGAAGTGGACGTAAATCCCAGGCTCTGTGTCTTCCTATAAGCAAGACTTCTTTGAAGGTAAGGGCAGTCACTTTTCAGTTCAAAAGAACTATATCGTTCACAAATCTCACACGTTTCTCATCATAACAGACAAGCATTGGATGTTAGAGGACCAGTGCTTTGTATCAGTTTCAGAAGAAGAGTTGGAGTAGATATGGTCCATATGTGTAGGAAACACCGTTCTTTTGTTCTCAACATACTCACATTTCCTGATGACTTAGAGAATCTAGAAAGCAAGAGCGTGCTTCTCGCTCTAAAGCAGAGTGTGATCCATGGATGAGAACTATGCTGTGTGTTTCCCTTCAGAAATGGAGTTAAATCCCCAGGCTCTGAGTCTTCCTACAAGCAAGACTTCGTTTCAGGTAAGGGCAGTCACTTTTCAGCTCAAACGTACTACATCGTTCACGAAGCTCACACGTTTCTCACCTTAACAGACAAGCATTGGATGTTAGAGGATGAGTGCTTTGTATCAGTTTCAGAAGCAGAGTTGGACTATATAATGTCTGTATGTGTAGGAAACACCGTTCTTTTGTTCTCCGCAAAATCACTTTTCCTGCTGTCTTAGAGACTCTAGAAAGCAAGAGCATGCTTCTTGTTCTAATGCAGAGTGTGATCAATGGATGATTACACTGCTGTGTGTTTTACTTCAGAAATGGAGTTAAATCCCAGGCTCTGAGTCTTCCAACAAGCAAGACTGCAATTCAGGTAACGGCAGTCACTTTTCTCCTCAAACGAACTACATCGTTCATGAAGCTCAGACGTTTCCCATCTTAACTGACAAGCATTGGATGTTAGAGGGTCAGTGCTTTGTATCAGTTTTAGAAGCAGATTTGGACTACATATGGTCCGTATGTGTAGGAAACACCGTTCTTTTGTTCTCAGCAAACTCACGTTTCCTGCTGTCTTAGAGAATCTAGATAGGAAGAGCGTGCTTCTTGTACTAAAGCAGAGTGTGATTAATGGATGAGAACACTGCTGTGTGTTTCACTTCAGAAATGGAGTTAAATCCCAGGCTCTGAGTCTTCCTGCAAGCAAGACTTCGTTTCAGGTAAGGGCAGTCACTTTTCTGCTCAAAGGAACTACGTCGTTCACGAAGCACACACGTTTCTCATCTTAACTGACAAGCATTGATGTTAGAGGACCAGTGCACTGTATCAGTTTCAAAAGAAGATTTGGACTACATATAGTCCGTATGTGTAGGAAACACCATTGTTTTTTTCTGGGCACACTCAGATTTCCTGCTGTATTATAGAATCTAGAAAGCAAGAGTATGATTCTCACTCTAAAGCAGAGTGTGATCCATGGATGAGAACTATGCTGTGTGTTTCCCTTCAGAAATGGAGTTAAATCCCAGGCTCTGTGTCTTCCTACAAGTAAGACTTCGTTTCAGGTAATGGCAGTCACTTTTCAACTCAAACGAACTACATCCTTCACTGAGCTCACACGTTTCTCATCTTAACTGACAAGCATTGGATGTTAGAGGACCAGTGCTTTGTATCAGTTTCAGAAGCAGAATTGGACTAGATATGGTCCGTGTGTGTAGGAAACACCGTTCTTTTGTTCTCAGCACACTCACGTTTCCTGCTGTCTTAGAGACTCTAGAAAGCTAGAGCGTGCTTCTGGTTCTAAAGCAGAGTGTGATCCATGGATGAAAACTATGCTGTGTGTTTCAGTTCAGAAAAGGAGTTAAATCCCAGTCTCTGAGTCTCCCTACAAGCCAGACTTCATTTCAGGTGAGGGCAGTCACTTTTCTGCTCAATGAACTACATCTTTCACGAAGCTCACACGTTTCTCATCTTAACTGACAAGCATTGGATGTTAGAGGACCAGTGCATTCAATCAGTTTTAGAAGAAGTTTTGGACTACATATAGTCCGTATGTGTAGGAAACACCATTCTTTTGTTCTGGGCACACTCAGATTTCCTGCTGTCCTAGAGACTCTAGAAAGCAAGAGTGGGCTTCTTGCTCTAAAGCAGAGTGTGATCCTTGGATGAGAACTATGCTGTGTGTTTCACTTCAGAAATGGAGTTAAATCCCAGGCTCTGAGTCTTCCTCCAAGCAAGACTTCGTTTCAGGTAATGGCAGTCACTTTTCTGCTCAAACGAACTACATCGTTGACGAAGCTCACACGTTTCTCATCTTAACTGACAAGCATTGAATGTTAGAGGACCAGTGCTTTGTATCAGTTTCAGAAGAAGAGTTGGACTAGATATGGTCCGTATGTGTTGGAAACACCGTTCTTTTATTCTGGGCACACTCAGATTTCCTGCTGTATTAGAGACTCTAGAAAGCAAGAGTGTGCTTCTCGCTCTAAAGCAGAGTGTGATCCATGGATGAAAACTATGCTGTGTGTTTCCCTTCAGAAAAGGTGTTAAATCCCAGGCTCTATGTCTTCCAACAAGCAAGATTTCGTTTCAGGTAAGGGCAGTCACTTTTCAGCTCAAACGAACTTCATCTTTCGCGCAGCTCACACGTTTCTCATCTTAACAGACAAGCATTGGATGTTAGAGGACCAGTGCTTTGTATCAGTTTCAGAAGAAGAGTTGGAGTAGATATGGTCCATATGTGTAGGAAACACCGTTCTTTTGTTCTCAGCACACTCACATTTCCTGATGACTTAGAGACTCTAGAAAGCAAGAGCGTGCTTCTCGCTCTAAAGCAGAGTGTGATCCATGGATGAGAACTATGCTGTGTGTTTCCCTTCAGAAATGGAGTTAAATCCCAGGCTCTGAGTCTTCCTACAAGCAAGACTTCGTTTCAGGTAGGGCAGTCACTTTTCTGCTCAAAGGAACTACGTCGTTCACGAAGCACACACGTTTCTCATCTTAACTGACAAGCATTGATGTTAGAGGACCAGTGCACTGAATCAGTTTCAAAAGAAGATTTGGACTACATATAGTCTGTATGTATAGGAAACACCATTGTTTTTTTCTGGGCACACTCAGATTTCCTGCTGTATTAGAGAATCTAGAAAGCAAGAGTATGATTCTCACTCTAAAGCAGAGTGTGATCCATGGATGAGAACTATGCTGTGTGTTTCCCTTCAGAAATGGAGTTAAATCCCAGGCTCTGTGTCTTCCTACTAGCAAGACTTCGTTTCAGGTAAGGGCAGTCACTTTTCATCTCAAACGAACTACATCCTTCACTGAGCTCACACGTTTCTCATCTTAACTGACAAGCATTGGATGTTAGAGGACCAGTGCTTTGTATCAGTTTCAGAAGCAGAATTGGACTAGATATGGTCCATGTGTGTAGGAAACACCGTTCTTTTGTTCTCAGCACACTCACGTTTCCTGCTGTCTTAGAGACTCTAGAAAGCTAGAGCGTGCTTCTGGTTCTAAAGCAGAGTGTGATCCATGGATGAAAACTATGCTGTGTGTTTCACTTCAGAAAAGGAGTTAAATCCCAGGCTCTGAGTCTCCCTACAAGCCAGACTTCATTTCAGGTGAGGGCAGTCACTTTTCTGCTCAATGAACTACATCTTTCACGAAGCTCACACGTTTCTCATCATAACTGACAAGCATTGGATGTTAGAGGACCAGTGCATTCAATCAGTTTTAGAAGAAGTTTTGGACTACATATAGTCCGTATGTGTAGGAAACACCATTCTTTTGTTCTGGGCACACTCAGATTTCCTGCTGTCCTAGAGACTCTAGAAAGCAAGAGTGGGCTTCTTGCTCTAAAGCAGAGTGTGATCCTTGGATGAGAACTATGCTGTGTGTTTCACTTCAGAAATGGAGTTAAATCCCAGGCTCTGAGTCTTCCTCCAAGCAAGACTTCGTTTCAGGTAATGGCAGTCACTTTTCTGCTCAAACGAACTACATTGTTGACGAAGCTCACACGTTTCTCATCTTAACTGACAAGCATTGAATGTTAGAGGACCAGTGCTTTGTATCAGTTTCAGAAGAAGAGTTGGACTAGATATGGTCCGTATGTGTTGGAAACCCCGTTCTTTTATTCTGGGCACACTCAGATTTCCTGCTGTATTAGAGACTCTAGAAAGCAAGAGTGTGCTTCTCGCTCTAAAGCAGAGTGTGATCCATGGATGAAAACTATGCTGTGTGTTTCCCTTCAGAAAAGGTGTTAAATCCCAGGCTCTATGTCTTCCAACAAGCAAGATTTCGTTTCAGGTAAGGGCAGTCACTTTTCAGCTCAAACGAACTACATCTTTCGCGGAGCTCACACGTTTCTCATCTTAACAGACAAGCATTGGATGTTAGAGGACCAGTGCTTTGTATCAGTTTCAGAAGAAGAGTTGGAGTAGATATGGTCCATATGTGTAGGAAACACCGTTCTTTTGTTCTCAGCACACTCACATTTCCTGATGACTTAGAGACTCTAGAAAGCAAGAGCGTGCTTCTCGCTCTAAAGCAGAGTGTGATCCATGGATGAGAACTATGCTGTGTGTTTCCCTTCAGAAATTTAGTTAAATCCCCAGGCTCTGTGTCTTCCTACAAGCAAGACTTCGTTTCAGGTAAGGGCAGTCACTTTTCAGCTCAAACGAACTACATCGTTCACGAAGCTCACACGTTTCTCACCATAACAGACAAGCATTGGATGTTAGAGTATGAGTGCTTTGTATCAGTTTCAGAAGCAGAGTTGGACTATGTAATGTCTGTATTTGTAGGAAACACCGTTCTTTTGTTCTCAGCAAAATCACTTTTCCTGCTGTCTTAGAGACTCTTGAAAGCAAGAGCATGCTTCTTGTTCTAATGCAGAGTGTGATCAATGGATGATTACACTGCTGTGTGTTTTACTTCAGAAATGGAGTTAAATCCCAGGCTCTGAGTCTTCCTACAAGCAAGACTGCAATTCAGGTAACGGCAGTCACTTTTCTCCTCAAACGAACTACATCGTTCATGAAGCTCAGACGTTTCCCAATTTAACTGACAAGCATTGGATGTTAGAGGGTCAGTGCTTTGCATCAGTTTTAGAAGCAGATTTGGACTACATATGGTCCGTATGTGTAGGAAACACCGTTCTTTTGTTCTCAGCAAACTCACGTTTCCTGCTGTCTTAGAGAATCTAGAAAGCAAGAGCGTGCTTCTTGTACTAAAGCAGAGTGTGATTAATGGATGAGAACACTGCTGTGTGTTTCACTTCAGAAATGGAGTTAAATCCCAGGCTCTGAGTCTTCCTACAAGCAAGACTTCGTTTCAGGTAATGGCAGTCACTTTTCTGCTCAAAGGAACTACGTCGTTCACGAAGCACACACGTTTCTCATCTTAACTGACAAGCATTGATGTTAGAGGACCAGTGCACTGTATCAGTTTCAAAAGAAGATTTGGACTACATATAGTCCGTATGTGTAGGAAACACCATTGTTTTTTTCTGGGCACACTCAGATTTCCTGCTGTATTAGAGAATCTAGAAAGCAAGAGTATGATTCTCACTCTAAAGCAGAGTGTGATCCAGGGATGAGAACTATGCTGTGTGTTTCCCTTCAGAAATGGAGTTAAATCCCAGGCTCTGTGTCTTCCTACAAGCAAGACTTCGTTTCAGGTAAGGGCAGTCACTTTTCAACTCAAACGAACTACATCCTTCACTGAGCTCACACGTTTCTCATCTTAACTGACAAGCATTGGATGTTAGAGGACCAGTGCTTTGTATCAGTTTCAGAAGCAGAATTGGACTAGATATGGTCCGTGTGTGTAGGAAACACCGTTCTTTTGTTCTCAGCACACTCACGTTTCCTGCTGTCTTAGAGACACTAGAAAGCTAGAGCGTGCTTCTGGTTCTAAAGCAGAGTGTGATCCATGGATGAAAACTATGCTGTGTGTTTCACTTCAGAAAAGGAGTTAAATCCCAGGCTCTGAGTCTCCCTACAAGCCAGACTTCATTTCAGGTGAGGGCAGTCACTTTTCTGCTCAATGAACTACATCTTTCACGAAGCTCACACGTTTCTCATCTTAACTGACAAGCATTGGATGTTAGAGGACCAGTGCATTCAATCAGTTTTAGAAGAAGTTTTGGACTACATATAGTCCGTATGTGTAGGAAACACCATTCTTTTGTTCTGGGCACACTCAGATTTCCTGCTGTCCTAGAGACTCTAGAAAGCAAGAGTGGGCTTCTTGCTCTAAAGCAGAGTGTGATCCTTGGATGAGAACTATGCTGTGTGTTTCACTTCAGAAATGGAGTTAAATCCCAGGCTCTGAGTCTTCCTACAAGCAAGACTTCGTTTCAGGTAATGGCAGTCACTTTTCTGCTCAAACGAACTACATCGTTGACGAAGCTCACACGTTTCTCATCTTAACTGACAAGCATTGAATGTTAGAGGACTAGTGCTTTGTATCAGTTTCAGAAGAAGAGTTGGACTAGATATGGTCCGTATGTGTTGGAAACACTGTTCTTTTATTCTGGGCACACTCAGATTTCCTGCTGTATTGGAGACTCTAGAAAGCAAGAGTGTGCTTCTCGCTCTAAAGCAGAGTGTGATCCATGGATGAAAACTATGCTGTGTGTTTCCCTTCAGAAAAGGTGTTAAATCCCAGGCTCTATGTCTTCCAACAAGCAAGATTTCCTTTCAGGTAAGGGCAGTCACTTTTCAGCTCAAACGAACTACATCTTTCGCGGAGCTCACACGTTTCTCATCTTAACAGACAAGCATTGGATGTTAGAGGACCAGTGCTTTGTATCAGTTTCAGAAGAAGAGTTGGAGTAGATATGGTCCATATGTGTAGGAAACACCGTTCTTTTGTTCTCAGCACACTCACATTTCCTGATGACTTAGAGACTCTAGAAAGCAAGAGCGTGCTTCTCGCTCTAAAGCAGAGTGTGATCCATGGATGAGAACTATGCTGTGTGTTTCTCTTCAGAAATTTAGTTAAATCCCCAGGCTCTGTGTCTTCCTACAAGCAAGACTTCGTTTCAGGTAAGGGCAGTCACTTTTCAGCTCAAACGAACTACATCGTTCACGAAGCTCACACGTTTCTCACCTTAACAGACAAGCATTGGATGTTAGAGGATGAGTGCTTTGTATCAGTTTCAGAAGCAGAGTTGGACTATATAATGTCTGTATGTGTAGGAAACACCGTTCTTTTGTTCTCAGCAAAATCACATTTCCTGCTGTCTTAGAGACTCTAGAAAGCAAGAGCATGCTTCTTGTTCTAATGCAGAGTGTGATCAATGGATGATTACACTGCTGTGTGTTTTACTTCAGAAATGGAGTTAAATCCCAGGCTCTGAGTCTTCCTACAAGCAAGACTGCAATTCAGGTAACGGCAGTCACTTTTCTCCTCAAACGAACTACATCGTTCATGAAGCTCAGACGTTTCCCAATTTAACTGACAAGCATTGGATGTTAGAGGGTCAGTGCTTTGTATCAGTTTTAGAAGCAGATTTGGACTACATATGGTCCGTATGTGTAGGAAACACCGTTCTTTTGTTCTCAGCAAACTCACGTTTCCTGCTCTCTTAGAGAATCTAGAAAGCAAGAGCGTGCTTCTTGTACTAAAGCAGAGTGTGATTAATGGATGAGAACACTGCTGTGTGTTTCACTTCAGAAATGGAGTTAAATCCCAGGCTCTGAGTCTTCCTACAAGCAAGACTTCGTTTCAGGTAAGGGCAGTCACTTTTCTGCTCAAAGGAACTACGTCGTTCACGAAGCACACACGTTTCTCATCTTAACTGACAAGCATTGATGTTAGAGGACCAGTGCACTGTATCAGTTTCAAAAGAAAATTTGGACTACATATAGTCCGTATGTGTAGGAAACACCATTCTTTTTTTCTGGGCACACTCAGATTTCCTGCTGTATTAGAGAATCTAGAAAGCAAGAGTATGATTCTCACTCTAAGCAGAGTGTGATCCATGGATGAGAACTATGCTGTGTGTTTCCCTTCAGAAATGGAGTTAAATCCCAGGCTCTCTGTCTTCCTACAAGCAAGACTTTGTTTCAGGTAAGGGCAGTCACTTTTCAACTCAAACGAACTACATCCTTCACTGAGCTCACACGTTTCTCATCTTAACTGACAAGCATTGGATGTTAGAGGACCAGTGCTTGGTATCAGTTTCAGAAGCAGAATTGGACTAGATATGGTCCGTATGTGTAGGAAACACCATTCTTTTGTTCTGGGCACACTCAGATTTCCTGCTGTCCTAGAGACTCTAGAAAGCAAGAGTGGGCTTCTTGCTCTAAAGCAGAGTGTGATCCATGGATGAGAACTATGCTGTGTGTTTCACTTCAGAAATGGAGTTAAATCCCAGGCTCTGAGTCTTCCTCCAAGCAAGGCTTCGTTTCAGGTAATGGCAGTCACTTTTCTGTTCAATGAACTACATCTTTCACGAAGCTCACACGTTTCTCATCTTAACTGACAAGCATTGGATGTTAGAGGACCAGTGCATTCAATCAGTTTTAGAAGAAGTTTTGGACTACATATAGTCCGTATGTGTAGGATACACCATTCTTTTGTTCTGGGCACACTCAGATTTCCTGCTGTCCTAGAGACTCTAGAAAGCAAGAGTGGGCTTCTTGCTCTAAAGCAGAGTGTGATCCATGGATGAGAACCATGCTGTGTGTTTCACTTCAGAAATGGAGTTAAATCCCAGGCTCTGAGTCTTCCTCCAAGCAAGACTTCATTTCAGGTAATGGCAGTCACATTTCTGCTCAAACGAACTACATCGTTGACGAAGCTCACACGTTTCTCATCTTAACTGACAAGCATTGAATGTTAGAGGACCAGTGCTTTGTATCAGTTTCAGAAGAAGAGTTGGACTAGATATGGTCCGTATGTGTTGGAAACACCGTTCTTTTATTCTGGGCACACTCAGATTTCCTGCTGTATTAGAGACTCTAGAAAGCAAGAGTGTGCTTCTCGCTCTAAAGCAGAGTGTGATCCATGGATGAAAACTATGCTGTGTGTTTCCCTTCAGAAAAGGTGTTAAATCCCAGGCTCTATGTCTTCCAACAAGCAAGATTTCATTTCAGGTAAGGGCAGTAACTTTTCAGCTCAAACGAACTACATCTTTCACGGAGCTCACACGTTTCTCATCTTAACAGACAAGCATTGGATGTTAGAGGACCAGTGCTTTGTATCAGTTTCAGAAGAAGAGTTGGAGTAGATATGGTCCATATGTGTAGGAAACACCGTTCTTTTGTTCTCAGCACACTCACATTTCCTCATGACTTAGAGACTCTAGAAAGCAAGAGCGTGCTTCTCGCTCTAAAGCAGAGTGTGATCCATGGATGAGAACTATGCTGTGTGTTTGCCTTCAGAAATGGAGTTAAATCCCAGGCTCTGAGTCTTCCAACAAGCAAGACTTCGTTTCAGGTAAGGGCAGTCACTTTTCAGCTCAAACGAACTACATCTTTCAAAAGCTCACACGTTTCTCATCTTAACTGACAAGCATTAGATGTTAGAGGACCAGTGCATTCAATCAGTTTCAGAAGAAGATTTGGACTACATATAGTCCGTATGTGTAGGAAATCCGTTCATTTATTCTGGGCACAATCAGATTTCCTGCTGTATTAGAGACTCTAGAAAGCAAGAGTGTGCTTCTCGCTCTAAAGCAGAGTGTGATCCATGGATGAGAACTATGCTGTGTGTTTCCCTTCAGAAATGGAGTTAAATCCCAGGCTCTGAGTCTTCCTACAAGCAAGATTTCGATTCAGGTAAGGGCAGTCACTTTTCAGCTCAAACGAACTACATCTTTCACGGAGCTCACGCGTTTCTCATCTTAACTGACAAGCATTGGATGTTAGAGGGTCAGTGCTTTGTATCAGTTTCAGAAGCAGAGTTGGACTACATATGATCCATATGTGTAGGAAACCCCGATCTTTTTTTCTGGGCAAACTCACGTTTCCTGCTGTCTTAGAGACTCTAGAAAGCAAGAACGTGCTTCTCGCTCTAAAGCAGATTGTGATCCATAGATGAGACTATGCTGTGTGTTTCACTTCAGAAATGGAGTTAAAACCCATGCTCTGTGTATCCCAAGGAGCAAGACTTCGTTTCAGGCAAGTGTAGTAACTTTTCTGCTCAAAGGAACTACATCGTTCACGAAGCTCACACGTTTCTCATCTTACCTGACAAGCATTGGATGTTAGAGGACCAGTGCTTTGTATCAGTTTCAGAAGCAGAGTTGGACTAGATATGTTCCGTATGTTTAGGAATCACCGTTCTTTTGTTCTGAGCACCCTCACGTTTCCTGCTGTCTTAGAGACTTTAGAAAGCAAGAGCGTGCTTCTCGCTATAAAGCAGAGTGTGATCCATGGTTGAAAACTATGCTGTGTGTTTCCCTTCAGAAAAGGAGTTAAATCCCAGGCTCTATGTCTTCCAACAAGCAAGACTTCGTTTCAGGTAAGGGCAGTCATTTTTCAGCTCAAACGAACTACATCTTTCACGGAGCTCACACGTTTCTCATCTTAACAGACAAGCATTGGATGTTAGAGGACCAGTGCTTTGTATCAGTTTCAGAAGCAGAGTTGGACTAGATATGGTCCGTATGTGTAGGAAACACCGTTCTTTTGTTCTCAGCACAATCACGTTTCATGCTGTCTTAGAGATTCTAGAAAGTAAGAGCGTGCTTCTTGTTCTAAAGCAGAGTGTGATCAATGCATGAGACAATGCTGTGTATTTCACTTCAGAAATGGAGTTAAATTCCATGCTCTGAGTCTCCCTACAAGCAAGAATTCGTTTCAGGTAAGGGCAGTCACTTTTCTGCTCAAAGGAACTATATTGTTCACGAAGCTCACACGTTTCTCAACTTAACTGACAAGCATTGGATGTTAGAGGACCAGTGCATTGTATCAGTTTCAAAAGAAGTTTTGGACTACATATAGTCCGTATGTGTAGGAAACACCGTTCTTTTGTTTTGGGCACACTCAGATTTCCTGCTGTATTAGAGAATCTAGAAAGCAAGAGTATGATTCTCTTCTAAAGCAGAGTGTGATCCATGGATGAGAACTATGCTGTGTGTTTCCCTTCAGAAATGGAGTTAAATCCCAGGCTCTGTGTCTTCCTACAAGCAAGACTTCGTTTCAGGTAAGGGCAGTCACTTTTTAGCTCAAACGAACTACATCGTTCACTGAGCTCACACGTTTCTCATCTTAACTGACAAGCATTGGATGTTAGAGTACCAGTGCTTTGTATCAGTTTCAGAAGCAGGGTTGGACTATATAATGTCCGTATGTGTAGGAAACACCGTTCTTTTGTTCTCAGAAAATCACGTTTCCTGCTGTCTTAGAGACTCGAGAATGCAAGAGCGTGCTTCTTGTTCTAAAGCATAGTGTGATCAACGGATGATTACACTGCTGTGTGTTTTAATTCAGAAATGGAGTTAAATCCCAGGCTCTGATTCTTCCTACAAGCAAGACTTCAATTCAGTTAAGGGCAGTCACTTTTCTGCTCAAACGAACTACATCGTTCATGAAGCTCACAGGTTTCCCATCTTAACTGACAAGCATTGGATGTTAGAGGACCAGTGCTTTGTATCAGTTTCAGAAGAAGTGTTGGACTAGATATGGTCCATATGTGTAGGAAACACCGTTCTTTTGTTCTCAGCACACTCACGTTTCCTGCTGTCTTAGAGACTCTAGACAGCAATAGCGTGCTTCTTGTTCTAAAGCAGAGTGTGATCAATTGATGATTACACTGCTGTGTGTTTTACTTCAGAAATGGAGTTAAATCCCAGGCTCTGAGTATTCCTACAAGCAAGATTTCATTTCAGGTGAGGGCAGTCACTTTTCTGCTCAAACGAACTACATCTTTCACGAAGCTCACACGTTTCTCATCTTAACTGACAAGCATTAGATTTTAGAGGACCAGTGCATTCAATCAGCTTCAGAAGAAGTTTTGGACTACATATAGTCCGTATGTGTAGGAAATCCGTTCTTTTATTCTGGGCACACTCAGATTTCCTGCTGTATTAGAGACTCTAGAAAGCAAGAGTGTGCTTCTCGCTCTAAAGCAGAGTGTGATCCATGGATGAGAACTATGCTGTGTGTTTCCCTTCAGAAATGGAATTAAATCCCAGGCTCTGAGTCTTCCTACAAGCAAGACTTCAATTCAGGTAAGGGCAGTCACTTTTCAGCTCAAACGAACTACATCGTTCACTGATCTCACGCTTTTCTCATCTTAACTGACAAGCATTGGAAGTTAGATAGTCAGTGCTTTTTATCAGTTTCAGAAGCAGAGTTGGACTACATATGATCCATATGTGTAGGAAACCTGATCTTTTGTCCTGGGCACACTCACGTTTCCTGCTGTCTTAGAGACTCTAGAAAGCAAGAACGTGCTTCTCGCTCTAAAGCAGATTGTGATCCATAGATGAGACTATGATGTGTGTTTCACTTCAGAAATGGAGTTAAAAACCATGCTCTGTGTCTCCCAACGAGCAAGACTTCGTTTCAGGTAAGTGTAGTCACTTTTCTGCTCAAAGGAACTACATCGTTCACGAAGCTCACACGTTTCTCATCTTAACTGACAAGCATTGGATGTTAGAGGACCAGTGCTTTGTATCAGTTTCAGAAGCAGAGTTGGACTAGATATGTTCCGTATGTTTAGGAATCACCGTTCTTTTGTTCTCAGCACACTCACGTTTCCTGCTGTCTTAGAGACTTTAGAAAGCAAGAGCGTGCTTCTCATTATAAAGCAGAGTGTGATCCATGGATCAAAACTATGCTGTGTGTTTCCCTTCAGAAAAGGAGTTAAATCCCAGGTTCTATGTCTTCCAACAAGCAAGACTTCGTTTCAGGTAAGGGCAGTCACTTTTCAGCTCAAACGAACTACATCTTTCACGGAGCTCACACGTTTCTCATCTTAACAGACAAGCATTGGATGTTAGAGGACCAGTGCTTTGTATCAGTTTCAGAAGCAGAGTTGGACTAGATATGGTCCGTATGTGTAGGAAACACCGTTCTTTTGTTCTCAGCACAATCACGTTTCCTGCTGTCTTAGACACTCTAGAAAGTAAGAGCGTGCTTCTTGTTCTAAAGCAGAGTGTGATCAATGCATGAGACAATGCTGTGTGTTTCACTTCAGAAATGGAGTTAAATTCCATGCTCTGAGTCTCCCTACAAGCAAGAATTCGTTTCAGGTAAGGGCAGTCACTTTTCTGCTAAAAGGAACTACATCGTTCACGAAGCTCACACGTTTCTCATCTTAACTGACAAGCATTGGATGTTAGAGGACCAGTGCATTGTATCAGTTTCAAAAGAAGTTTTGGACTACATATATTCAGTATGTGTAGGAAACACCGTTCTTTTGTTTTGGGCACACTCAGATTTCCTGCTGTATTAGAGAATCTAGAAAGAAAGAGTATGATTCTCTTCTAAAGCAGAGTGTGATCCATGGATGAGAACTATGCTGTGTGTTTCCCTTCAGAAATGGAGTTAAATCCCAGGCTCTGTGTCTTCCTACAAGCAAGACTTCGTTTCAGGTAAGGGCAGTCACTTTTCAGCTCAAACGAACTACATCGTTCACTGAGCTCACACGTTTCTCATCTTAACTGACAAGCATTAGATTTTAGAGGACCAATGCATTCAATCAGCTTCAGAAGAAGTTTTGGGCTACATATAGTCCGTATGTGTAGGAAATCCGTTCTTTTATTCTGGGCACACTCAGATTTCCCGCTGTATTAGAGACTCTAGAAAGCAAGAGTGTGCTTCTTGCTCTAAAGCAGAGTGTGATCCATGGATGAGAACTATGCTGTGTGTTTCCCTTCAGAAATGGAGTTAAGTCCCAGGCTCTGAGTCTTCCTACAAGCAAGACTTCGATTCAGGTAAGGGCAGTCACTTTTCTGCTCAAAGGAACTACATCATTCACGAAGCTCACATGTTTCTCATCTTAACTGACAAGCATTGGATGTTAGAGGACCAGTGCTTTGTATCAGTTTCAGAAGCAGAGTTGGACAAGATATGGTCTGTATTTGTAGGAAACACCGTTCGTTTATTCTCAGCATACTCACGTTTCCTGCTGTCTTAGAGACTCTAGAAAGCAAGAGCGTGCTTCTTGTTCTAAAGCAGACTGTGATCAATGGATGAGACAATGCTGTGTGTTTCACTTCAGAAATGGAGTTAAATCCCATGCTCTGAGTCTCCCTACAAGCAACACTTCCTTTCAGGTAAGTGCAGTCACTTTTCTGATCAAACGAACAACATCGTTCACGAAGCTCACACGTTTCTCATCTTAACTGACAAGCATTAGATGTTAGAGGACCAGTGCATTCAACCGGTTTCAGAAGAAGTTTTGGACTACATATAGTTCGTATGTGTAGGAAAAAACCGTTCTTTTGTTCTCAGCAAAATCTCGTTCCCTGCTCTCTTAGAAAATCTAGAAAGCAAGAGCGTGCTTCTTGTTCTAAAGCAGAGTGTGATCAATGGATGATTACACTGCTGTGTGTTTCCCTTCAGAAATGGAGTTAAATCCCAGGCTCTGAGTATTCCTACAAGCAAGACTTCGTTTCAGGTAATGGCAGTCACTTTTCTGCTCAAAGGAACTACGTCGTTCACGAAGCACACACGTTTCTCATCTTAACTGACAAGCATTGATGTTAGAGGACCAGTGCACTGTATCAGTTTCAAAAGAAGATTTGGACTACATATAGTCCGTATGTTTAGGAATCACCGTTCTTTTGTTCTCAGCACACTCACATTTCCTGCTGTCTTAGAGACTTTAGAAAGCAAGAGTGTGCTTCTCGCTCTAAAGGAGAGTGTGATCCAAGGATGAGAACTATGCTGTGTGTTTGCCTTCAGAAATGGAGTTAAATCCCAGGCTCTGAGTCTTCCTACAAGCAAGACTTCGATTCAGGTAAGGGCAGTTACTTTTCAGCTCAAACAAACTACATCGTTCACTGAGCTCACGCGTTTCTCATGTTAACTGACAAGCATTGGATGTTAGAGTGTCAGTGCTTTGTATCAGTTTCAGAAGCAGAGATTTTCTACATATGATCCATATGTGTAGGAAACCCGATCTTTTGTCCTGGGCACACTCACGTTTCCTGCTGTCTTAGAGACTCTAGAAAGCAAGAACGTGCTTCTCGCTCTAAAGCAGACTGTGATCCATAGATGAGACTATGCTGTGTGTTTCACTTCAGAAATGGAGTTAAAAACCATGCTCTGTGTCTCCCAACGAGCAAGACTTCGTTTCAGGTAAGTGTAGTCACTTTTCTGCTCAAAGGAACTACATCGTTCACGAAGCTCACACGTTTCTCATCTTAACTGACAAGCATTAGATGTTAGAGGACCAGTGCTTTGTATCAGTTTCAGAAGCAGAGTTGGACTAGATATGTTCCGTATGTTTAGGAATCACCGTTCTTTTGTTCTCAGCACACTCACGTTTCCTGCTGTCTTAGAGACTTTAGAAAGCAAGAGCGTTCTTCTCGCTATAAAGCAGAGTGTGATCCATGGATGAAAACTATGCTGTGTGTTTCCCTTCAGAAAAGGAGTTAAATCCCAGGCTCTATGTCTTCCAACAAGCAAGACTTCGTTTCAGTTAAGGGCAGTCACTTTTCAGCTCAAACGAACTACATCTTTCACGGAGCTCACACGTTTCTCATCTTAACAGACAAGCATTGGATGTTAGAGGACCAGTGCTTTGTATCAGTTTCAGAAGCAGAGTTGGACTAGATATGGTCCGTATGTGTAGGAAACACCGTTCTTTTGTTCTCAGCACAATCACGTTTCCTGCTGTCTTAGACACTCTAGAAAGTAAGAGCGTGCTTCTTGTTCTAAAGCAGAGTGTGATCAATGCATGAGACAATGCTGTGTGTTTCACTTCAGAAATGGAGTTAAATTCCATGCTCTGAGTCTCCCTACAAGCAAGAATTCGTTTCAGGTAAGGGCAGTCACTTTTCTGCTCAAAGGAACTATATTGTTCACGAAGCTCACACGTTTCTCATCTTAACTGACAAGCATTGGATGTTAGTGGACCAGTGCATTGTATCAGTTTCAAAAGAAGTTTTGGACTACATATATTCAGTATGTGTAGGAAACACCGTTCTTTTGTTTTGGGCACACTCAGATTTCCTGCTGTATTAGAGAATCTAGAAAGAAAGAGTATGATTCTCTTCTAAAGCAGAGTGTGATCCATGGATGAGAACTATGATGTGTGTTTCCCTTCAGAAATGGAGATAAATCCCAGGCTCTCTGTCTTCCTACAAGCAAGACTTCGTTTCAGGTAAGGGCAGTCACTTTTCAGCTCAAACGAACTACATCGTTCACTGAGCTCACACGTTTCTCATCTTAACTGACAAGTATTGGATGTTAGAGGACCAGTGCTTTGTATCAGTTTCAGAAGCATTGTTGGACTAGATATGGTCCGTATGTGTAGGAAACACCGTTCTTTTGTTCTCAGCACACTCACGTTTCCTGCTGTCTTAGAGATTTTAGAAAGCAAGAGCGTGCTTCTCGCTCTAAAGCAGAGTGTGATCCATGGATGAAAAGTATGCTGTGTGTTTCCCTTCAGAAAAGGAGTTGAATCCCAGGCTCTTAGTCTCCCTACAACAACACTTCGTTTCAGGTAAGGGCAGTCACTTTTATGCTCAAACGAACTACATCGTTCAAGAAGCTCACATGTTTCTCATCTTAACTGACAAGCATTAGATGTTAGAGGACCAGTGCATTCAATCGGTTTCAGAAGAAGTTTTGGACTACATATAGTCCGTATGTGTAGGAAACACCGTTCTTTTGTTCTCAGCAAAATCACGTTTCCTGCTTTCTTAGAGAATCTAGAAAGCAAGAGCGTGCTTCTTGTTCTAAAGCATAGTGTAATAAATGGATGATTATACTGCTTTGTGTTTTACTTCAGAAATGGAGTTAAAACCCAGGCTCTGAGTCTTCCTACAAGCAAGACTTCGTTTCAGGTGAGGGCAGTCACTTTTCTGCTCAAACGAACTACATCTTTCACGAAGCTCACACGTTTCTCATCTTAACTGACAAGCATTAGATGTTAGAGGACCAGTGCATTCAATCAGTTTCAGAAGAAGTTTTGGACTACATATAGTCCGTATGTGTAGGAAACACCGTTCTTTTGTTGTCAGCACACTCAGGTTTCCTGCTGTATTAGAGACTCTAGAAAGCAAGAGTGTTCTTCTCGCTCTAAAGCAGAGTGTGATCCATGGATGAGAACTATGCTGTGTGTTTGCCTTCAGAAATGGAGTTAAATCCCAGGCTCTGAGTCTTCCTACAAGCAAGATTTCGATTCAGGTAAGGGCAGTCACTTTTCAGCTCAAACGAACTACATCTTTCACGGAGCTCACGCGTTTCTCATCTTAACTGACAAGCATTGGATGTTAGAGTGTCAGTGCTTTGTATCAGTTTCAGAAGCAGAGTTGGTCTACATATGATCCATATGTGTAGGAAACCCCGATCTTTTGTTCTGGGCACACTCACGTTTCCTGCTGTATTAGAGACTCTAGAAAGCAAGAACGTGCTTCTCGCTCTAAAGCAGATTGTGATCCATAGATGAGACTATGCTGTGTGTTTCACTTCAGAAATGGAGTTAAATCCGATGCTCTGTGTCTCCCAACGAGCAAGACTTCGTTTCAGGTAAGTGTAGTCACTTTTCTGCTCAAAGGAACTACATCGTTCACGAAGCTCACACGTTTCTCGTCTTAACTGACAAGCATTGGATGTTAGAAGACCAGTGCTTTGTATCAGTTTAAGAAGCAGAGTTGGACTAGATATGTTCCGTATGTGTAGGAATCACCGTTCTTTTGTTCTCAGCACACTCATGTTTCCTGCTGTCTTAGAGACTTTAGAAAGCAAGAGTGTGCTTCTCGCTCTAAAGCAGAGTGTGATCCATGGAGTAAAACTTTGCTGTGTGTTTCCCTTCAGAAAAGGAGTTAAATACCAGGCTCTATGTCTTCCAACAAGCAAGACTTCTTTTTAGGTAAGGGCAGTCACTTTTCAGCTCAAACGAACTTCATCTTTCACGGAGCTCACACGTTTCTCATCTGAACAGACAAGCATTGGATGTTAGAGGACCAGTGCTTTGTATCAGTTTAAGAAGCAGAGTTGGACTAGATATGGTCTGTATTTTAGGAAACACCGTTCTTTTGTTCTCAGCAAACTCACGATTCCTGCTGACTTAGACACTCTAGAAAGCAAGTGCGTGCTTCTTGTTCTAAAGCAGATTGTGATTAATGGATGAGAACACTGCTGTGTGTTTCACTGCAGAAATGGAGTTAAATACCAGACTCAGTGTCTTCCTACAAGGCAGACTTCGTTTAAGGTAAGGGCAGTCACTTTTCTGCTCAAACGTACTACATCGTTCATGAAGCTCACACGTTTCTCATCTTAATTGACAAGCATTGGATGTTAGAGGACCAGTGCTTTGAATCAGTTTCAGAAGAAGAGTTGGACTAGATATGGTCTGTATTTGTAGGAAACACCGTTCGTTTGTTCTCAGCACACTCACGTTTCCTGCTGTCTTAGAGACTATAGAAAGCAAGAGCGTGCTTCTTGTTCTAAAGCAGACTGTGATCAATGGATGAGACAATGCGGTGTGTTTCACTTCAGAAATGGAGTTAAATCCCATGCTCTGAGTCTCCCTACAAGCAAGAATTCGTTTCAGGTAAGGGCAGTCACTTTTCTGCTCAAAGGATCTATATCATTCACAACGCTCACACGTTTCTCATCTTAACTGACAAGCATTGGATGTTAGAGGACCAGTGCATTGTATCAGTTTCAAACGAAGTTTTGGACTACATATAGTCCGTATGTGTAGGAAACACCGTTCTTTTGTTTTGGGCACACTCAGATTTCCTGCTGTATTAGAGAATCTAGAAAGCAAGAGTATGATTCTCGCTCTAAAGCAGAGTGTGATCCATGGATGAGATCTATGCTGTGTGTTTCCCTTCAGAAATGGAATAAATCCCAGGCTCTGTGTCTTCCTACAAGCAAGACTTCGTTTCAGGTAAGTTCAGTCACTTTTCAGCTCAAACGAACTACATCTTTCACGGAGCTCACACGTTTCTCATCTTAACAGACAAGCATTGGATGTTAGAGGACCAGTGCTTTGTATCATTTTAAGAAGCAGAGTTGGACTAGATATGGTCCGTATGTGTAGGAAACACCGTTCTTTTGTTTTGGGCACACTCAGATTTCCTGCTGTATTAGAGAATCTAGAAAGCAAGAGTATGATTCTCGCTCTAAAGCAGAGTGTGATCCATGGATGAGATCTATGCTGTGTGTTTCCCTTCAGAAATGGAATAAATCCCAGGCTCTGTGTCTTCCTACAAGCAAGACTTCGTTTCAGGTAAGTTCAGTCACTTTTCAGCTCAAACGAACTACATCTTTCACGGAGCTCACACGTTTCTCATCTTAACAGACAAGCATTGGATGTTAGAGGACCAGTGCTTTGTATCATTTTAAGAAGCAGAGTTGGACTAGATATGGTCCGTATGTGTAGGAAACAACGTTCTTTTGTTCTCAGCACACTCACGTTTCCTGCTCTCTTAGAGATTCTAGAAAGCAAGAGCGTGCTTCTTGTTCTAAAGCAGAGTGTGATCAATGGATGAGACAATGCTGTGTGTTTTACTTCAGAAATGGAGTTAAATCCCAGGCTCTGAGTCTTCCTACAGGCAAGACTTCGTTTCAGGTGAGGGCAGTCACTTTTCTGCTCAAACGAACTACATCTTTCATGAAGCTCACACGTTTCTCATCTTAACTGACAAGCATTAGATTTTAGAGGACCAGTGCATTCAATCAGCTTCAAAAGAAGTTTTGGACTACATATAGTCCGTATGTGTAGGAAATCCGTTCTTTTATTCTGGGCACACTCAGATTTCCTGCTGTATTAGAGACTCTAGAAAGCAAGAGTGTGCTTAGCGCTCTAAACCAGAGTGTGATCCATGGATGAGAACTATGCTGTGTGTTTCCCTTCAGAAATGGAGTTAAATCCCAGGCTCTGAGTCTTCCTACCAGCAAGACTTCGATTCAGGTAAGGGCAGTCACTTTTCAGCTCAAACGAACTACATCTTTCACGGAGCTCACACGTTTCTCATCTTAACAGACAAGCATTGGATGTTAGAGGACCAGTGCTTTGTATCAGTTTCAGAAGCAGATTTGGACTAGATATGGTCCGTATGTGTAGGAAACACCGTTCTTTGGTTCTCAGCAAACTCACGTCTCCTGCTGTCTTAGAGACTATAGAAAGCAAGAGCGTGCTTCTTGTTCTAAAGCAGAGTGTGATCAATGGATGAGACAATGCTGTGTGTTTCACCTCAGAAATGGAGTTAAATCCCATGCTCTGAGTCTCCCTACAAGCAAGACTTTGTTTCACGTATGGGCAGTCACTTTTCAGCTCAAACGAACTCCATCGTTCACGAAGCTCACACGTTTCTCATCTTAACTGACAAGCATTTTATGTTAGAGGACCAGTGCTTTGTATCAGTTTCAGAAGAGGAGTTGGACTAGATATGGCCATATGTGTAGGAAACACCGTTCTTTTGTTCTCAGCACACTCACGTTTCCTGCTGTCTTAGAGACTCTATAAAGGAAGAGCGTGCTTCTCGCTCTAAAGCAGAGTGTGATACATGAATGAGAACTATGCTGTGTGTTTACCTTCAGAAATGGATTTAAACCCCCGGCTCTGTGTCTTCCTACAAGCAAGACTTCTTATCAGGTAAGGGCAGTCACTTTTAAACTCAAACGAACTACATCGTTCACTGAGCTCACACATTTCTCATCTTAACAGACAAGCATTGGATGTTAGAGGACCAGTGCTTTGTATCAGTTTCAGAAGCAGAGTTGGACTACATATGATCCATATGTGTAGGAAACCCCGATCTTTTGTTCTGGGCAAACTCACGTTTCCTGCTGTCTTAGAGATTCTAGAAAGCAAGAACGTGCTTCTCGCTCTAAAGCAGATTTTGATCCATAGATGAGACTATGCTGTGTGTTTCACTTCAGAAAGGGAGTTAAATCCCATGCTCTGTGTCTCCTAACAAGCAAGACTTCGTTTCAGGTAAGTGTAGTCACTTTTCTGCTCAAAGAAACTACATCATTCACGAAGCTCACACGTTTCTCATCTTAACTGACAAGCATTGGATGTTAGAGGACCAGTGCTTTGTATCAGTTTAAGAAGCAGTGTTGGACTAGATATGTTCCGTATGTGTAGGAAACACCGTTCTTTTGTTCTCAGCACACTTACGTTTCCTGCTGTCTTAGAGATTTTAGAAAGCAAGAGCGTGCTTCTTGCTCTAATGCAGAGTGTGATCCATGGATGAAAACTATGCTGTGTGTTTCCCTTCAGAAAAGGTGTTAAATCCCAGGCTCTATGTCTTCCAACAATCAAGACTTCGTTTCAGGTAAGGGCAGTCACTTTTCAGCTCGAACGAACTACATCTTTCACGGAGCTCACACGTTTCTCATCTTAACTGACAAGCATTAGATGTTAGAGGACCAGTGCATTCAATCGGTTTCAGAAGAAGAGTTGGACTAGATATGGTCCGTATGTGTAGGAAACACCGTTCTTTTGTTCTCAGCAAAATCACGTTTCCTGCTCTCTTAGAAAATCTAGAAAGCAAGAGCGTGCTTCTTGTTCTAAAGCAGAGTGTGATCAATGGATGATTACACTGCTGTGTGTTTTACTTCAGAAATGGAGTTAAAACCCAGGCTCTGAGTCTTCCTACAAGCAAGACTTCGTTTCAGGTAAGGGCAGTCACTTTTCAGCTCAAACGAACTCCATCGTTCACAAAGCTCACACGTTTCTCATCTTAACAGACAAGCATTGGAGGTTAGAGGACCAGTGCTTTGTATCAGTTTCAGAAGCAGATTTGGACTAGATATGGTCCGTATGTGTAGGAAACACCGTTCTTTGGTTCTCAGCAAACTCACGTTTCCTGCTGTCTTAGAGACTATAGAAAGCAAGAGCGTGCTTCTTGTTCTAAAGCAGAGTGTGATCAATGGATGAGACAATGCTGTGTGTTTCACTTCACAAATGGAGTTAAATCCCATGCTCTGAGTCTCCCTAAAAGCAAGACTTTGTTTCAGGTATGGGCAGTCACTTTTCAGCTCAAACGAACTCCATCGTTCACAAAGCTCACACGTTTCTCATCTTAACTGACAAGCATTTTATGTTAGAGGACCAGTGCTTTGTATCAGTTTCAGAAGAAGAGTTGGACTAGATATGGTCCATATGTGTAGGAAACACCGTTCTTTTGTTCTCAGCACACTCACGTTTCCTGCTGTCTTAGAGACTCTATAAAGGAAGAGCGTGCTTCTTGTTATAAAGCAGTTGTGATCAATGGATGATTACACTGCTGTGTGTTTTACTTCAGAAATGGAGTTAAATCCCAGTCTCTGAGTCTTCCTACAAGCAAGACTTCGTTTCAGGTGAGGGCAGTCACTTTTCTGCTCAAACGAACTACATCATTCACGAAGCTCACACGTTTCTCATCTTAACTGACAAGCATTAGATGTTAGAGGACCAGTGCATTAAATCAGTTTCAGAAGAAGTTTTGGACTACATATAGTCCGTATGTGTAGGAAACACTGTTCTTTTGTTCTCAGCACACTCAGGTTTCCTGCTGTATTAGAGACTCTAGAAAGCAAGAGTGTGCTTCTCGCTCTAAAGCAGTGTGTGATCCATGGATGAGAACTATGCTGTTTGTTTGCATTTAGAAATGGAGTTAAATCCCAGGCTCTGAGTCTTCCTAAAAGCAAGACTTCGATTCAGGTAAGGGCAGTTACTTTTCAGCTCAAAATAACTACATCGTTCACTGAGCTCACGCGTTTCTCATCTTAACTGACAAGCATTGCATGTTAGAGTGTCAGTGCTTTGTATCAGTTTCAGAAGCAGAGTTGGTCTACATATGATCCATATGTGTAGGAAACCCCGATCTTTTGTCCTGGGCACACTCAATTTTCCTGGTGTTTTAAAGACTCTAGAAAGCAAGAACGTGCTTCTCGCTCTAAAGCAGATTGTGATCCATAGATGAGACTATGCTGTGTGTTTCACTTCAGAAATGGAGTTAAAACCCATGCTCTGTGTCTCCCAACGAGCAAGACTTCGTTTCAGGTAAGTGTAGTCACTTTTCTGCTCAAAGGAACTACATCTTTCACGGAGCTCACACGTTTCTCATCTTAACTGACAAGCATTGGATGTTAGAGGACCAGTGCTTTGTATCAGTTTCAGAAGCAGATTTGGACTAGATATGGTCCGTATGTGTAGGAAACACCGTTCTTTGGTTCTCAGCAAACTCACGTCTCCTGCTGTCTTAGAGACTATAGAAAGCAAGAGCGTGCTTCTTGTTCTAAAGCAGAGTGTGATCAATGGATGAGACAATGCTGTGTGTTTCACTTCAGAAATGGAGTTAAATCCCATGCTCTGAGTCTCCCTACAAGCAAGACTTTGTTTCAGGTATGGGCAGTCACTTTTCAGCTCAAACGAACTCCATCGTTCACGAAGCTCACACGTTTCTCATCTTAACTGACAAGCATTTTATGTTAGAGGACCAGTGCTTTGTATCAGTTTCAGAAGCAGAGTTGGACTACATATGATCCATATGTGGAGGAAACCCCGATCTTTTGTTCTCAGCACAATCACGTTTCCTGCTGTCTTAGAGACTCTAGAAAGTAAGAGCATGCTTCTTGTTCTAAAGCAGAGTATGATCAATGCATGAGATAATGCTGTGTGTTTCACTTCAGAAATGGAGTTAAATCCCATGCTCTGAGTCTCCCTACAAGTAAGAATTCGTTTCAGGTAACGGCAGTCACTTTTCAGCTCAAACGAACTACATCGTTCACTGAGCTCACACGTTTCTCATCTTAACTGACAAGCATTGGATGTTAGAGGACCAGTGCATTGTATCAGTTTCAAAAGAAGTTTTGGACTACATATAGTCCGTATGTGTAGGAATCACCGTTCATTTGTTTTGGGGACACTCAGATTTCCTGCTGTATTAGAGAATCTAGAAAGCAAGAGTATGATTCTCTTCTAAAGCAGAGTGTGATCCATGGATGAGAACTATGCTGTGTGTTTACCTTCAGAAATGGAGTTAAATCCCAGGCTCTTTGTCTTCCTACAAGCAAGACTTCGTTTCAGGTAAGGGCAGTCACTTTTCAGCTCAAACGAACTACATCGTTCACTGAGCTCACACGTTTCTCATCTTAACTGACAAGCATTGGATGTTAGAGGACCAGTGCTTTGTATCAGTTTCAGAAGCAGATTTGGACTAGATATGTTCCTTATGTTTAGGAATCACCGTTCTTTTGTTCTCAGCACACTCATGTTTCCTGCTGTCTTAGAGACTTTAGAAAGCAAGAGTGTGCTTCTCCCTCTAAAGCAGAGTGTGATCCATGGATGAAAACTATGCTGTGTGTTTCCCTTCAGAAAAGGAGTTAAATCCCAGGCTCTGAGTCTTCCTACAAGCAAGACTTCGATTCAGGTAAGTGTAGTCACTTTTCTGCTCAAAGGAACTACATCATTCAAGAAGCTCACACGTTTCTCATCTTAACTGACAAGCATTGGATGTTAGAGGACCAGTGCATTGTATCAGTTTCAAAAGAAGATTTGGACTACATATAGTCCGTATGTGTAGGAAACACTGTTCTTTTGTTCTGGGCACACTCAGATTTCTTGCTGTATTAGAGAATCTAGAAAGCAAGAGTATGATTCTTGCTCTAAAACAGAGTGTGATCCATGGATGAGAACTATGCTGTGTGTTTCCCTTCAGAAATGGAGTTAAATCCCATGCTCTGTGTCTCCCAACAAGCAAGAGTTCGTTTCAGGTAGTGTAGTCACTTTTCTGCTCAAAGGAACTACATCGTTCACGAAGCTCACACGTTTCTCATCTTAACTGACAAGCATTGGATGTTAGAGGACCAGTTCTTTGTATCAGTTTCAGAAGCAGAGTTGGACTAGGTATGGTCTGTATTTGTAGGAAACACCGTTCGTTTGTTCTCAGCACACTCACGTTTCCTGCTGTCTTAGAGACTCTAGAAAGCAAGAGCGTGCTTCTTGTTCTAAAGCAGAGTGCGATCAATGGAAGAGACAATGCTGTGTGTTTCACTTCAGAAATGGAGTTAAATCCCATGCTCTGAGTCTCCCTACAAGCAACAATTCGTTTCAGGTAAGGGCAGTCACTTTTCTGCTCAAAGGAACTACATCGTTCACGAAGCTCACACGTTTCTCATCTTAACTGACAAGCATTAGATGTTAGAGGACCAGTGCATTCAATCGGTTTCAGAAGAAGAGTTGGACTAGATATGGTCCGTATGTGTAGGAAACACCGTTCTTTTGTTCTCAGCACACTCACGTTTCCTGCTGTCTTAGAGACTCTAGAAAGCAAGAGCGTGCTTCTCGCTCTAAAGCAGAGTGTGATACATGAATGAGAACTATGCTTTGTGTTTACCTTCAGAAATGGATTTAAACCCCCGGCTCTGTGTCTTCCTACAAGCAAGACTTCTTATCAGGTAAGGGCAGTCACTTTTAAACTCAAACGAACTACATCGTTCACTGAGCTCACACCTTTCTCATCTTAACAGACAAGCATTGGATGTTAGAGGACCAGTGCTTTGTATCAGTTTAAGAAGCAGAGTTGGACTTGATATGGTCCGTATGTGTAGGAAACAACATTCTTTTGTTCTCAGCACACTCACGTTTCCTGCTGTCTTAGAGATTCTAGAAAGCAAGAGCATGCTTCTTGTTCTAAAGCAGAGTGTGATCAATGGATGAGACAATGCTGTGTGTTTTACTACAGAAATGGAGTTAAATCCCAGGCTCTGAGTCTTCCTACAGGCAAGATTTCGTTTCAGGTGAGGGCAGTCACTTTTCTGCTCAAACGAACTACATCTTTCATGAAGCTCACACGTTTCTCATCTGAACTGACAAGCATTAGATTTTAGAGGACCAGTGCATTCAATCAGCTTAAAAAGAAGTTTTGGACTACATATAGTCCATATGTGTAGGAAATCCGTTCTTTTATTCTGGGCACACTCAGATTTCCTGCTGTATTAGAGACTCTAGAAAGCAAGAGTGTGCTTAGCGCTCTAAACCAGAGTGTGATCCATGGATGAGAACTATGCTGTGTGTTTCCCTTCAGAAATGGAGTTAAATCCCAGGCTCTGAGTCTTCCTACCAGCAAGACTTCGATTCAGGTAAGGGCAGTCACTTTTCAGCTCAAACGAACTACATCGTTCACTGAGCTCACGCTTTTCTCATCTTAACTGACAAGCATTGGAAGTTAGAGGGTCAGTGCTTTGTATCAGTTTCAGAAGCAGAGTTGGACTACATATGATCCATATGTGTAGGAAACCCCGATCTTTTGTTCTGGGCAAACTCACGTTTCCTGCTGTCTTAGAGATTCTAGAAAGCAAGAACGTGCTTCTCGCTCTAAAGCAGATTTTGATCCATAGATGAGACTATGCTGTGTGTTTCACTTCAGAAATGGAGTTAAATCCCATGCTCTGTGTCTCCTAACAAGCAAGACTTCGTTTCAGGTAAGTGTAGTCACTTTTCTGCTCAAAGGAACTACATCGTTCACGAAGCTCACACGTTTCTCATCTTAACTGACAAGCATTGGATGTTAGCGGACCAGTGCTTTGTATCAGTTTAAGAAGCAGTGTTGGACTAGATATGTTCCATATGTGTAGGAAACACCGTTCTTTTGTTCTCAGCACACTCACGTTTCCTGCTGTCTTAGAGACTTTAGAAAGCAAGAGCGTGCTTCTCGCTCTAATGCAGAGTGTGATCCATGGATGAAAACTATGCTGTGTGTTTCCCTTCAGAAAAGGTGTTAAATCCCAGGCTCTATGTCTTCCAACAATCAAGACTTCGTTTCAGGTAACGGCAGTCACTTTTCAGCTCGAACGAACTACATCTTTCACGGAGCTCACACGTTTCTCATCTTAACTGACAAGCATTAGATGTTAGAGGACCAGTGCATTCAATCGGTTTCAGAAGAAGAGTTGGACTAGATATGGTCCGTATGTGTAGGAAACACCGTTCTTTTGTTTTCAGCAAAATCACGTTTCCTGCTCTCTTAGAAAATCTAGAAAGCAAGAGCGTGCTTCTTGTTCTAAAGCAGAGTGTGATCAATGGATGATTACACTGCTGTGTGTTTTACGTCAGAAATGGAGTGAAAACCCAGGCTCTGAGTCTTCCTACAAGCAAGACTTCGTTTCAGGTAAGGGCAGTCACTTTTCAGCTCAAACGAACTACATCTTTCACGGAGCTCACACGTTTCTCATCTTAACAGACAAGCATTGGAGGTTAGAGGACCAGTGCTTTGTATCAGTTTCAGAAGCAGATTTGGACTAGATATGGTCCGTATGTGTAGGAAACACCGTTCTTTGGTTCTCAGCAAACTCACGTTTCCTGCTGTCTTAGAGACTATAGAAAGCAAGAGCGTGCTTCTTGTTCTAAAGCAGAGTGTGATCAATGGATGAGACAATGCTGTGTGTTTCACTTCACAAATGGAGTTAAATCCCATGCTCTGAGTCTCCCTACAAGCAAGACTTTGTTTCAGGTATGGGCAGTCACTTTTCAGCTCAAACGAACTCCATCGTTCACAAAGCTCACACGTTTCTCATCTTAACTGACAAGCATTTTATGTTAGAGGACCAGTGCTTTGTATCAGTTTCAGAAGAAGAGTTGGACTAGATATGGTCCATATGTGTAGGAAACACCGTTCTTTTGTTCTCAGCACACTCACGTTTCCTGCTGTCTTAGAGACTCTATAAAGGAAGAGCGTGCTTCTTGTTATAAAGCAGTTGTGATCAATGGATGATTACACTGCTGTGTGTTTTACTTCAGAAATGGAGTTAAATCCCAGTCTCTGAGTCTTCCTACAAGCAAGACTTCGTTTCAGGTGAGGGCAGTCACTTTTCTGCTCAAACGAACTACATCATTCACGAAGCTCACACGTTTCTCATCTTAACAGGCAAGCTTTGGATGTTAGAGGACTAGTGCTTTTTATCAGTTTCAGAAGCAGATTTGGAATAGATATGGTCCGTATGTGTAGGAAACACCGTTCTTTTGTTCTCAGCACAATCACGTTTCCTGCTGTCTTAGAGACTCTAGAAAGTAAGAGCATGCTTCTTGTTCTAAAGCAGAGTATGATCAATGCATGAGATAATGCTGTGTGTTTCACTTCAGAAATGGAGTTAAATCCCATGCTCTGAGTCTCCCTACAAGTAAGAATTCGTTTCAGGTAAGGGCAGTCACTTTTCAGCTCAAACGAACTACATCGTTCACTGAGCTCACACGTTTCTCATCTTAACTGACAAGCATTGGATGTTAGAGGACCAGTGCATTGTATCAGTTTCAAAAGAAGTTTTGGACTACATATAGTCCGTATGTGTAGGAATCGCCGTTCATTTGTTTTGGGGACACTCAGATTTCCTGCTGTATTAGAGAATCTAGAAAGCAAGAGTATGATTCTCTTCTAAAGCAGAGTGTGATCCATGGATGAGAACTATGCTGTGTGTTTCCCTTCAGAAATGGAGTTAAATCCCAGGCTCTTTGTCTTCCTACAAGCAAGACTTCTTATCAGGTAAGGGCAGTCACTTTTAAACTCAAACGAACTACATCGTTCACTGAGCTCACACCTTTCTCATCTTAACAGACAAGCATTGGATGTTAGAGGACCAGTGCTTTGTATCAGTTTAAGAAGCAGAGTTGGACTAGATATGGTCCGTATGTGTAGGAAACAACGTTCTTTTGTTCTCAGCACACTCACGTTTCCTGCTGTCTTAGAGATTCTAGAAAGCAAGAGCATGCTTCTTGTTCTAAAGCAGAGTGTGATCAATGGATGAGACAATGCTGTGTGTTTTACTACAGAAATGGAGTTAAATCCCAGGCTCTGAGTCTTCCTACAGGCAAGATTTCGTTTCAGGTGAGGGCAGTCACTTTTCTGCTCAAACGAACTACATCTTTCATGAAGCTCACACGTTTCTCATCTTAACTGACAAGCATTAGATTTTAGAGGACCAGTGCATTCAATCAGCTTAAAAAGAAGTTTTGGACTACATATAGTCCATATGTGTAGGAAATCCGTTCTTTTATTCTGGGCACACTCAGATTTCCTGCTGTATTAGAGACTCTAGAAAGCAAGAGTGTGCTTAGCGCTCTAAACCAGAGTGTGATCCATGGATGAGAACTATGCTGTGTGTTTCCCTTCAGAAATGGAGTTAAATCCCAGGCTCTGAGTCTTCCTACCAGCAAGACTTCGATTCAGGTAAGGGCAGTCACTTTTCAGCTCAAACGAACTACATCGTTCACTGAGCTCACGCTTTTCTCATCTTAACTGACAAGCATTGGAAGTTAGAGGGTCAGTGCTTTGTATCAGTTTCAGAAGCAGAGTTGGACTACATATGATCCATATGTGTAGGAAACCCCGATCTTTTGTTCTGGGCAAACTCACGTTTCCTGCTGTCTTAGAGATTCTAGAAAGCAAGAACGTGCTTCTCGCTCTAAAGCAGATTTTGATCCATAGATGAGACTATGCTGTGTGTTTCACTTCAGAAATGGAGTTAAATCCCATGCTCTGTGTCTCCTAACAAGCAAGACTTCGTTTCAGGTAAGTGTAGTCACTTTTCTGCTCAAAGGAACTACATCGTTCACGAAGCTCACACGTTTCTCATCTTAACTGACAAGCATTGGATGTTAGCGGACCAGTGCTTTGTATCAGTTTAAGAAGCAGTGTTGGACTAGATATGTTCCATATGTGTAGGAAACACCGTTCTTTTGTTCTCAGCACACTCACGTTTCCTGCTGTCTTAGAGACTTTAGAAAGCAAGAGCGTGCTTCTCGCTCTAATGCAGAGTGTGATCCATGGATGAAAACTATGCTGTGTGTTTCCCTTCAGAAAAGGTGTTAAATCCCAGGCTCTATGTCTTCCAACAATCAAGACTTCGTTTCAGGTAACGGCAGTCACTTTTCAGCTCGAACGAACTACATCTTTCACGGAGCTCACACGTTTCTCATCTTAACTGACAAGCATTAGATGTTAGAGGACCAGTGCATTCAATCGGTTTCAGAAGAAGAGTTGGACTAGATATGGTCCGTATGTGTAGGAAACACCGTTCTTTTGTTTTCAGCAAAATCACGTTTCCTGCTCTCTTAGAAAATCTAGAAAGCAAGAGCGTGCTTCTTGTTCTAAAGCAGAGTGTGATCAATGGATGATTACACTGCTGTGTGTTTTACTTCAGAAATGGAGTGAAAACCCAGGCTCTGAGTCTTCCTACAAGCAAGACTTCGTTTCAGGTAAGGGCAGTCACTTTTCAGCTCAAACGAACTACATCTTTCACGGAGCTCACACGTTTCTCATCTTAACAGACAAGCATTGGAGGTTAGAGGACCAGTGCTTTGTATCAGTTTCAGAAGCAGATTTGGACTAGATATGGTCCGTATGTGTAGGAAACACCGTTCTTTGGTTCTCAGCAAACTCACGTTTCCTGCTGTCTTAGAGACTATAGAAAGCAAGAGCGTGCTTCTTGTTCTAAAGCAGAGTGTGATCAATGGATGAGACAATGCTGTGTGTTTCACTTCACAAATGGAGTTAAATCCCATGCTCTGAGTCTCCCTACAAGCAAGACTTTGTTTCAGGTATGGGCAGTCACTTTTCAGCTCAAACGAACTCCATCGTTCACAAAGCTCACACGTTTCTCATCTTAACTGACAAGCATTTTATGTTAGAGGACCAGTGCTTTGTATCAGTTTCAGAAGAAGAGTTGGACTAGATATGGTCCATATGTGTAGGAAACACCGTTCTTTTGTTCTCAGCACACTCACGTTTCCTGCTGTCTTAGAGACTCTATAAAGGAAGAGCGTGCTTCTTGTTATAAAGCAGTTGTGATCAATGGATGATTACACTGCTGTGTGTTTTACTTCAGAAATGGAGTTAAATCCCAGTCTCTGAGTCTTCCTACAAGCAAGACTTCGTTTCAGGTGAGGGCAGTCACTTTTCTGCTCAAACGAACTACATCATTCACGAAGCTCACACGTTTCTCATCTTAACAGGCAAGCTTTGGATGTTAGAGGACTAGTGCTTTTTATCAGTTTCAGAAGCAGATTTGGAATAGATATGGTCCGTATGTGTAGGAAACACCGTTCTTTTGTTCTCAGCACAATCACGTTTCCTGCTGTCTTAGAGACTCTAGAAAGTAAGAGCATGCTTCTTGTTCTAAAGCAGAGTATGATCAATGCATGAGATAATGCTGTGTGTTTCACTTCAGAAATGGAGTTAAATCCCATGCTCTGAGTCTCCCTACAAGTAAGAATTCGTTTCAGGTAAGGGCAGTCACTTTTCAGCTCAAACGAACTACATCGTTCACTGAGCTCACACGTTTCTCATCTTAACTGACAAGCATTGGATGTTAGAGGACCAGTGCATTGTATCAGTTTCAAAAGAAGTTTTGGACTACATATAGTCCGTATGTGTAGGAATCGCCGTTCATTTGTTTTGGGGACACTCAGATTTCCTGCTGTATTAGAGAATCTAGAAAGCAAGAGTATGATTCTCTTCTAAAGCAGAGTGTGATCCATGGATGAGAACTATGCTGTGTGTTTCCCTTCAGAAATGGAGTTAAATCCCAGGCTCTTTGTCTTCCTACAAGCAAGACTTCGTTTCAGGTAAGGGCAGTCACTTTTCAGCTCAAACGAACTACATCGTTCACTGAGCTCACACGTTTCTCATCTTAACTGACAAGCATTGGATGTTAGAGGACCAGTGCTTTGTATCAGTTTCAGAAGCAGATTTGGACTAGATATGTTCCTTATGTTTAGGAATCACCGTTCTTTTGTTCTCAGCACACTCATGTTTCCTGCTGTCTTAGAGACTTTAGAAAGCAAGAGTGTGCTTCTCCCTCTAAAGCAGAGTGTGATCCATGGATGAAAACTATGCTGTGTGTTTCCCTTCAGAAAAGGAGTTAAATCCCAGGCTCTGAGTCTTCCTACAAGCAAGACTTCGATTCAGGTAAGTGTAGTCACTTTTCTGCTCAAAGGAACTACATCATTCAAGAAGCTCACACGTTTCTCATCTTAACTGACAAGCATTGGATGTTAGAGGACCAGTGCATTGTATCAGTTTCAAAAGAAGATTTGGACTACATATAGTCCGTATGTATAGGAAACACTGTTCTTTTGTTCTGGGCACACTCAGATTTCTTGCTGTATTAGAGAATCTAGAAAGCAAGAGTATGATTCTTGCTCTAAAACAGAGTGTGATCCATGGATGAGAACTATGCTGTGTGTTTCCCTTCAGAAATGGAGTTAAATCCCAGGCTCTGAGTCTTCCTACAAGCAAGACTTCGATTCAAGTAAGTGTAGTCACTTTTCTGCTCAAAGGAACTACATCATTCAAGAAGCTCACACGTTTCTCATCTTAACTGACAAGCATTGGATGTTAGAGGACCAGTGCATTGTATCAGTTTCAAAAGAAGATTTGGACTACATATAGTCCGTATGTATAGGAAACACTGTTCTTTTGTTCTGGGCACACTCAGATTTCTTGCTGTATTAGAGAATCTAGAAAGCAAGAGTATGATTCTTGCTCTAAAACAGAGTGTGATCCATGGATGAGAACTATGCTGTGTGTTTCCCTTCAGAAATGGAGTTAAATCCCATGCTCTGTGTCTCCCAACAAGCAAGAGTTCGTTTCAGGTAGTGTAGTCACTTTTCTGCTCAAAGGAACTACATCGTTCACGAAGCTCACACGTTTCTCATCTTAACTGACAAGCATTGGATGTTAGAGGACCAGTTCTTTGTATCAGTTTCAGAAGCAGAGTTGGACTAGGTATGGTCTGTATTTGTAGGAAACACCGTTCGTTTGTTCTCAGCACACTCACGTTTCCTGCTGTCTTAGAGACTCTAGAAAGCAAGAGCGTGCTTCTTGTTCTAAAGCAGAGTGCGATCAATGGAAGAGACAATGCTGTGTGTTTCACTTCAGAAATGGAGTTAAATCCCATCCTCTGAGTCTCCCTACAAGCAACAATTCGTTTCAGGTAAGGGCAGTCACTTTTCTGCTCAAAGGAACTACATCGTTCACGAAGCTCACACGTTTCTCATCTTAACTGACAAGCATTAGATGTTAGAGGACCAGTGCATTCAATCGGTTTCAGAAGAAGAGTTGGACTAGATATGGTCCGTATGTGTA
The DNA here is from genome assembly GCA_949786385.1 of Onychomys leucogaster. NCBI lineage: Eukaryota > Metazoa > Chordata > Mammalia > Rodentia > Cricetidae > Onychomys > Onychomys leucogaster. Next base: position 39,473 of record CATKUP010000431.1, on the reverse strand, counting down.
GGAAACACCGTTCTTTTGTTCTCAGCACACTCACGTTTCCTGCTGTCTTAGAGACTCTAGAAAGCAAGAGCGTGCTTCTCGCTCTAAAGCAGAGTGTGATACATGAATGAGAACTATGCTGTGTGTTTACCTTCAGAAATGGATTTAAACCCCCGGCTCTGTGTCTTCCTACAAGCAAGACTTCTTATCAGGTAAGGGCAGTCACTTTTAAACTCAAACGAACTACATCGTTCACTGAGCTCACACCTTTCTCATCTTAACAGACAAGCATTGGATGTTAGAGGACCAGTGCTTTGTATCAGTTTAAGAAGCAGAGTTGGACTAGATATGGTCCGTATGTGTAGGAAACACCGTTCTTTTGTTCTCAGCACACTCACGTTTCCTGCTGTCTTAGAGATTCTAGAAAGCAAGAGCATGCTTCTTGTTCTAAAGCAGAGTGTGATCAATGGATGAGACAATGCTGTGTGTTTTACTACAGAAATGGAGTTAAATCCCAGGCTCTGAGTCTTCCTACAGGCAAGATTTCGTTTCAGGTGAGGGCAGTCACTTTTCTGCTCAAACGAACTACATCTTTCATGAAGCTCACACGTTTCTCATCTTAACTGACAAGCATTAGATTTTAGAGGACCAGTGCATTCAATCAGCTTCAAAAGAAGTTTTGGACTACATATAGTCCGTATGTGTAGGAAATCCGTTCTTTTATTCTGGGCACACTCAGATTTCCTGCTGTATTAGAGACTCTAGAAAGCAAGAGTGTGCTTAGCGCTCTAAACCAGAGTGTGATCCATGGATGAGAACTATGCTGTGTGTTTCCCTTCAGAAATGGAGTTAAATCCCAGGCTCTGAGTCTTCCTACCAGCAAGACTTCGATTCAGGTAAGGGCAGTCACTTTTCAGCTCAAACGAACTACATCGTTCACTGAGCTCACGCTTTTCTCATCTTAACTGACAAGCATTGGAAGTTAGAGGGTCAGTGCTTTGTATCAGTTTCAGAAGCAGAGTTGGACTACATATGATCCATATGTGTAGGAAACCCCGATCTTTTGTTCTGGGCAAACTCACGTTTCCTGCTGTCTTAGAGATTCTAGAAAGCAAGAACGTGCTTCTCGCTCTAAAGCAGATTTTGATCCATAGATGAGACTATGCTGTGTGTTTCACTTCAGAAATGGAGTTAAATCCCATGCTCTGTGTCTCCTAACAAGCAAGACTTCGTTTCAGGTAAGTGTAGTCACTTTTCTGCTCAAAGGAACTACATCGTTCACGAAGCTCACACGTTTCTCATCTTAACTGACAAGCATTGGATGTTAGCGGACCAGTGCTTTGTATCAGTTTAAGAAGCAGTGTTGGACTAGATATGTTCCGTATGTGTAGGAAACACCGTTCTTTTGTTCTCAGCACACTCACGTTTCCTGCTGTCTTAGAGACTTTAGAAAGCAAGAGCGTGCTTCTCGCTCTAATGCAGAGTGTGATCCATGGATGAAAACTATGCTGTGTGTTTCCCTTCAGAAAAGGTGTTAAATCCCAGGCTCTATGTCTTCCAACAATCAAGACTTCGTTTCAGGTAACGGCAGTCACTTTTCAGCTCGAACGAACTACATCTTTCACGGAGCTCACACGTTTCTCATCTTAACTGACAAGCATTAGATGTTAGAGGACCAGTGCATTCAATCGGTTTCAGAAGAAGAGTTGGACTAGATATGGTCCGTATGTGTAGGAAACACCGTTCTTTTGTTCTCAGCAAAATCACGTTTCCTGCTCTCTTAGAAAATCTAGAAAGCAAGAGCGTGCTTCTTGTTCTAAAGCAGAGTGTGATCAATGGATGATTACAAAGCTGTGTGTTTTACTTCAGAAATGGAGTTAAAACCCAGGCTCTGAGTCTTCCTACAAGCAAGACTTCGTTTCAGGTAAGGGCAGTCACTTTTCAGCTCAAACGAACTACATCTTTCACGGAGCTCACACGTTTCTCATCTTAACAGACAAGCATTGGATGTTAGAGGACCAGTGCTTTGTATCAGTTTCAGAAGCAGATTTGGACTAGATATGGTCCGTATGTGTAGGAAACACCATTCTTTGGTTCTCAGCAAACTCACGTTTCCTGCTGTCTTAGAGACTATAGAAAGCAAGAGCGTGCTTCTTGTTCTAAAGCAGAGTGTGATCAATGGATGAGACAATGCTGTGTGTTTCACTTCAGAAATGGAGTTAAATCCCATGCTCTGAGTCTCCCTACAAGCAAGACTTTGTTTCAGGTATGGGCAGTCACTTTTCAGCTCAAACGAACTCCATCGTTCACGAAGCTCACACGTTTCTCATCTTAACTGACAAGCATTTTATGTTAGAGGACCAGTGCTTTGTATCAGTTTCAGAAGAAGAGTTGGACTAGATATGGTCCATATGTGTAGGAAACACCGTTCTTTTGTTCTCAGCACACTCACGTTTCCTGCTGTCTTAGAGACTCTATAAAGGAAGAGCGTGCTTCTTGTTATAAAGCAGTTGTGATCAATGGATGATTACACTGCTGTGTGTTTTACTTCAGAAATGGAGTTAAATCCCAGTCTCTGAGTCTTCCTACAAGCAAGACTTCGTTTCAGGTGAGGGCAGTCACTTTTCTGCTCAAACGAACTACATCTTTCACGAAGCTCTCACGTTTCTCATCTTAACTGACAAGCATTAGATGTTAGAGGACCAGTGCATTAAATCAGTTTCAGAAGAAGTTTTGGACTACATATAGTCCGTATGTGTAGGAAACACCGTTCTTTTGTTCTCAGCACACTCAGGTTTCCTGCTGTATTAGAGACTCTAGAAAGCAAGAGTGTGCTTCTCGCTCTAAAGCAGTGTGTGATCCATGGATGAGAACTATGCTGTTTGTTTGCATTTAGAAATGGAGTTAAATCCCAGGCTCTGAGTCTTCCTAAAAGCAAGACTTCGATTCAGGTAAGGGCAGTTACTTTTCAGCTCAAAATAACTACATCGTTCACTGAGCTCACGCGTTTCTCATCTTAACTGACAAGCATTGCATGTTAGAGTGCCAGTGCTTTGTATCAGTTTCAGAAGCAGAGTTGGTCTACATATGATCCAAATGTGTAGGAAACCCCGATCTTTTGTCCTGGGCACACTCACTTTTCCTGGTGTCTTAGAGACTCTAGAAAGCAAGAACGTGCTTCTCGCTCTAAAGCAGATTGTGATCCATAGATGAGACTATGCTGTGTGTTTCACTTCAGAAATGGAGTTAAAACCCATGCTCTGTGTCTCCCAACGAGCAAGACTTCGTTTCAGGTAAGTGTAGTCACTTTTCTGCTCAAAGGAACTACATCGTTCACGAAGCTCACACGTTTCTCATCTTAACTGACAAGCATTGGATGTTAGAGGACCAGTGCTTTGTCAGTTTCAGAAGCAGATTTGGACTAGATATATTCCGTATGTTTAGGAATCACCATTCTTTTGTTCTCAGCACACTCATGTTTCCTGCTGTCTTAGAGATTTTAGAAAGCAAGAGCGTGCTTCTTGCTCAAAAGCAGAGTGTGATCCATGGATGAAAACTATGCTGTGTGTTTCCCTTCAGAAAAGGAGTTAAATCCCAGGCTCTATGTCTTCCAACAAGCAAGACTTCGTTTCAGGTAAGGGCAGTCACTTTTCAGCTCAAACGAACTACATCTTTCACTGAGCTCACACCTTTCTCATCTTAACAGACAAGCATTGGATGTTAGAGGACCAGTGCTTTGTATCAGTTTAAGAAGCAGAGTTGGACTAGATATGGTCCGTATGTGTAGGAAACAACGTTCTTTTGTTCTCAGCACACTCACGTTTCCTGCTGTCTTAGAGATTCTAGAAAGCAAGAGCATGCTTCTTGTTCTAAAGCAGAGTGTGATCAATGGATGAGACAATGCTGTGTGTTTTACTACAGAAATGGAGTTAAATCCCACGCTCTGAGTCTTCCTACAGGCAAGATTTCGTTTCAGGTGAGGGCAGTCACTTTTCTGCTCAAACGAACTACATCTTTCATGAAGCTCACACGTTTCTCATCTTAACTGACAAGCATTAGATTTTAGAGGACCAGTGCATTCAATCAGCTTCAAAAGAAGTTTTGGACTACATATAGTCCGTATGTGTAGGAAATCCGTTCTTTTATTCTGGGCACACTCAGATTTCCTGCTGTATTAGAGACTCTAGAAAGCAAGAGTGTGCTTAGCGCTCTAAACCAGAGTGTGATCCATGGATGAGAACTATGCTGTGTGTTTCCCTTCAGAAATGGAGTTAAATCCCAGGCTCTGAGTCTTCCTACCAGCAAGACTTCGATTCAGGTAAGGGCAGTCACTTTTCAGCTCAAACGAACTACATCGTTCACTGAGCTCACGCTTTTCTCATCTTAACTGACAAGCATTGGAAGTTAGAGGGTCAGTGCTTTGTATCAGTTTCAGAAGCAGAGTTGGACTACATATGATCCATATGTGTAGGAAACCCCGATCTTTTGTTCTGGGCAAACTCACGTTTCCTGCTGTCTTAGAGATTCTAGAAAGCAAGAACGTGCTTCTCGCTCTAAAGCAGATTTTGATCCATAGATGAGACTATGCTGTGTGTTTCACTTCAGAAATGGAGTTAAATCCCATGCTCTGTGTCTCCTAACAAGCAAGACTTCGTTTCAGGTAAGTGTAGTCACTTTTCTGCTCAAAGGAACTACATCGTTCACGAAGCTCACACGTTTCTCATCTTAACTGACAAGCATTGGATGTTAGCGGACCAGTGCTTTGTATCAGTTTAAGAAGCAGTGTTGGACTAGATATGTTCCGTATGTGTAGGAAACACCGTTCTTTTGTTCTCAGCACACTCACGTTTCCTGCTGTCTTAGAGACTTTAGAAAGCAAGAGCGTGCTTCTCGCTCTAATGCAGAGTGTGATCCATGGATGAAAACTATGCTGTGTGTTTCCCTTCAGAAAAGGTGTTAAATCCCAGGCTCTATGTCTTCCAACAATCAAGACTTCGTTTCAGGTAATGGCAGTCACTTTTCAGCTCGAACGAACTACATCTTTCACGGAGCTCACACGTTTCTCATCTTAACTGACAAGCATTAGATGTTAGAGGACCAGTGCATTCAATCGGTTTCAGAAGAAGAGTTGGACTAGATATGGTCCGTATGTGTAGGAAACACCGTTCTTTTGTTCTCAGCAAAATCACGTTTCCTGCTCTCTTAGAAAATCTAGAAAGCAAGAGCGTGCTTCTTGTTCTAAAGCAGAGTGTGATCAATGGATGATTACAAAGCTGTGTGTTTTACTTCAGAAATGGAGTTAAAACCCAGGCTCTGAGTCTTCCTACAAGCAAGACTTCGTTTCAGGTAAGGGCAGTCACTTTTCAGCTCAAACGAACTACATCTTTCACGGAGCTCACACGTTTCTCATCTTAACAGACAAGCATTGGATGTTAGAGGACCAGTGCTTTGTATCAGTTTCAGAAGCAGATTTGGACTAGATATGGTCCGTATGTGTAGGAAACACCATTCTTTGGTTCTCAGCAAACTCACGTTTCCTGCTGTCTTAGAGACTATAGAAAGCAAGAGCGTGCTTCTTGTTCTAAAGCAGAGTGTGATCAATGGATGAGACAATGCTGTGTGTTTCACTTCAGAAATGGAGTTAAATCCCATGCTCTGAGTCTCCCTACAAGCAAGACTTTGTTTCAGGTATGGGCAGTCACTTTTCAGCTCAAACGAACTCCATCGTTCACGAAGCTCACACGTTTCTCATCTTAACTGACAAGCATTTTATGTTAGAGGACCAGTGCTTTGTATCAGTTTCAGAAGAAGAGTTGGACTAGATATGGTCCATATGTGTAGGAAACACCGTTCTTTTGTTCTCAGCACACTCACGTTTCCTGCTGTCTTAGAGACTCTATAAAGGAAGAGCGTGCTTCTTGTTATAAAGCAGTTGTGATCAATGGATGATTACACTGCTGTGTGTTTTACTTCAGAAATGGAGTTAAATCCCAGTCTCTGAGTCTTCCTACAAGCAAGACTTCGTTTCAGGTGAGGGCAGTCACTTTTCTGCTCAAACGAACTACATCTTTCACGAAGCTCTCACGTTTCTCATCTTAACTGACAAGCATTAGATGTTAGAGGACCAGTGCATTAAATCAGTTTCAGAAGAAGTTTTGGACTACATATAGTCCGTATGTGTAGGAAACACCGTTCTTTTGTTCTCAGCACACTCAGGTTTCCTGCTGTATTAGAGACTCTAGAAAGCAAGAGTGTGCTTCTCGCTCTAAAGCAGAGTGTGATCCATGGATGAGAACTATGCTGTTTGTTTGCATTTAGAAATGGAGTTAAATCCCAGGCTCTGAGTCTTCCTAAAAGCAAGACTTCGATTCAGGTAAGGGCAGTTACTTTTCAGCTCAAAATAACTACATCGTTCACTGAGCTCACGCGTTTCTCATCTTAACTGACAAGCATTGCATGTTAGAGTGCCAGTGCTTTGTATCAGTTCAGAAGCAGAGTTGGTCTACATATGATCCAAATGTGTAGGAAACCCCGATCTTTTGTCCTGGGCACACTCACTTTTCCTGGTGTCTTAGAGACTCTAGAAAGCAAGAACGTGCTTCTCGCTCTAAAGCAGATTGTGATCCATAGATGAGACTATGCTGTGTGTTTCACTTCAGAAATGGAGTTAAAACCCATGCTCTGTGTCTCCCAACGAGCAAGACTTCGTTTCAGGTAAGTGTAGTCACTTTTCTGCTCAAAGGAACTACATCGTTCACGAAGCTCACACGTTTCTCATCTTAACTGACAAGCATTGGATGTTAGAGGACCAGTGCTTTGTCAGTTTCAGAAGCAGATTTGGACTAGATATATTCCGTATGTTTAGGAATCACCATTCTTTTGTTCTCAGCACACTCATGTTTCCTGCTGTCTTAGAGACTTTAGAAAGCAAGAGCGTGCTTCTTGCTCAAAAGCAGAGTGTGATCCATGGATGAAAACTATGCTGTGTGTTTCCCTTCAGAAAAGGAGTTAAATCCCAGGCTCTATGTCTTCCAACAAGCAAGACTTCGTTTCAGGTAAGGGCAGTCACTTTTCAGCTCAAACGAACTACATCTTTCACTGAGCTCACACCTTTCTCATCTTAACAGACAAGCATTGGATGTTAGAGGACCAGTGCTTTGTATCAGTTTAAGAAGCAGAGTTGGACTAGATATGGTCCGTATGTGTAGGAAACAACGTTCTTTTTTTCTCAGCACACTCACGTTTCCTGCTGTCTTAGAGAATCTAGAAAGCAAGAGCGTGCTTCTTGTTCTAAAGCAGAGTGTGATCAATGGATGAGACAATGCTGTGTGTTTAACTTCAGAAATGGAGTTAAATCCCAGGCTCTGAGTCTTCCTACAGGCAAGATTTCGTTTCAGGTGAGGGCAGTCACTTTTCTGCTCAAACGAACTACATCTTTCATGAAGCTCACACGTTTCTCATCTTAACTGACAAGCATTAGATTTTAGAGGACCAGTGCATTCAATCAGCTTCAAAAGAAGTTTTGGACTACATATAGGCCGTATGTGTAGGAAATCCGTTCTTTTATTCTGGGCACACTCAGATTTCCTGCTGTATTAGAGACTCTAGAAAGCAAGAGTGTGCTTAGCGCTCTAAACCAGAGTGTGATCCATGGATGAGAACTATGCTGTGTGTTTCCCTTCAGAAATGGAGTTAAATCCCAGGCTCTGAGTCTTCCTACCAGCAAGACTTCGATTCAGGTAAGGCCAGTCACTTTTCAGCTCAAACGAACTACATCGTTCACTGAGCTCACGCTTTTCTCATCTTAACTGACAAGCATTGGAAGTTAGAGGGTCAGTGCTTTGTATCAGTTTCAGAAGCAGAGTTGGACTACATATGATCCATATGTGTAGGAAACCCCGATCTTTTGTTCTGGGCAAACTCACGTTTCCTGCTGTCTTAGAGATTCTAGAAAGCAAGAACGTGCTTCTCGCTCTAAAGCAGATTTTGATCCATAGATGAGACTATGCTGTGTGTTTCACTTCAGAAATGGAGTTAAATCCCATGCTCTGTGTCTCCTAACAAGCAAGACTTCGTTTCAGGTAAGTGTAGTCACTTTTCTGCTCAAAGGAACTACATCGTTCACGAAGCTCACACGTTTCTCATCTTAACTGACAAGCATTGGATGTTAGCGGACCAGTGCTTTGTATCAGTTTAAGAAGCAGTGTTGGACTAGATATGTTCCGTATGTGTAGGAAACACCGTTCTTTTGTTCTCAGCACACTCACGTTTCCTGCTGTCTTAGAGACTTTAGAAAGCAAGAGCGTGCTTCTCGCTCTAATGCAGAGTGTGATCCATGGATGAAAACTATGCTGTGTGTTTCCCTTCAGAAAAGGTGTTAAATCCCAGGCTCTATGTCTTTCAACAATCAAGACTTCGTTTCAGGTAACGGCAGTCACTTTTCAGCTCGAACGAACTACATCTTTCACGGAGCTCACACGTTTCTCATCTTAACTGACAAGCATTAGATGTTAGAGGACCAGTGCATTCAATCGGTTTCAGAAGAAGAGTTGGACTAGATATGGTCCGTATGTGTAGGAAACACCGTTCTTTTGTTCTCAGCAAAATCACGTTTCCTGCTCTCTTAGAAAATCTAGAAAGCAAGAGCGTGCTTCTTGTTCTAAAGCAGAGTGTGATCAATGGATGATTACACTGCTGTGTGTTTTACTTCAGAAATGGAGTTAAAACCCAGGCTCTGAGTCTTCCTACAAGCAAGACTTCGTTTCAGGTAAGGGCAGTCACTTTTCAGCTCAAACGAACTACATCTTTAACGGAGCTCACACGTTTCTCATCTTAACAGACAAGCATTGGATGTTAGAGGACCAGTGCTTTGTATCAGTTTCAGAAGCAGATTTGGACTAGATATGGTCCGTATGTGTAGGAAACACCGTTCTTTGGTTCTCAGCAAACTCACGTTTCCTGCTGTCTTAGAGACTATAGAAAGCAAGAGCGTGCTTCTTGTTCTAAAGCAGAGTGTGATCAATGGATGAGACAATGCTGTGTGTTTCACTTCAGAAATGGAGTTAAATCCCATGCTCTGAGTCTCCCTACAAGCAAGACTTTGTTTCAGGTATGGGCAGTCACTTTTCAGCTCAAACGAACTCCATCGTTCACGAAGCTCACACGTTTCTCATCTTAACTGACAAGCATTTTATGTTAGAGGACCAGTGCTTTGTATCAGTTTCAGAAGAAGAGTTGGACTAGATATGGTCCATATGTGTAGGAAACACCGTTCTTTTGTTCCCAGCACACTCACGTTTCCTGCTGTCTTAGAGACTCTATAAAGGAAGAGCGTGCTTCTTGTTATAAAGCAGTTGTGATCAATGGATGATTACACTGCTGTGTGTTTTACTTCAGAAATGGAGTTAAATCCCAGTCTCTGAGTCTTCCTACAAGCAAGACTTCGTTTCATGTGAGGGCAGTCACTTTTCTGCTCAAACGAACTACATCATTCACGAAGCTCACACGTTTCTCATCTTAACTGACAAGCATTAGATGTTAGAGGACCAGTGCATTAAATCAGTTTCAGAAGAAGTTTTGGACTACATATAGTCCGTATGTGTAGGAAACACCGTTCTTTTGTTCTCAGCACACTCAGGTTTCCTGCTGTATTAGAGACTCTAGAAAGCAAGAGTGTGCTTCTCGCTCTAAAGAAGTGTGTGATCCATGGATGAGAACTATGCTGTTTGTTTGCATTTAGAAATGGAGTTAAATCCCAGGCTCTGAGTCTTCCTAAAAGCAAGACTTCGATTCAGGTAAGGGCAGTTACTTTTCAGCTCAAAATAACTACATCGTTCACTGAGCTCACGCGTTTCTCATCTTAACTGACAAGCATTGCATGTTAGAGTGTCAGTGCTTTGTATCAGTTTCAGAAGCAGAGTTGGTCTACATATGATCCAAATGTGTAGGAAACCCCGATCTTTTGTCCTGGGCACACTCACTTTTCCTGGTGTCTTAGAGACTCTAGAAAGCAAGAACGTGCTTCTCGCTCTAAAGCAGATTGTGATCCATATATGAGACTATGCTGTGTGTTTCACTTCAGAAATGGAGTTAAAACCCATGCTCTCTTTCTCCCAACGAGCAAGACTTCGTTTCAGGTAAGTGGAGTCACTTTTCTGCTCAAAGGAACTACATCGTTCACGAAGCTCACACGTTTCTCATCTTAACTGACAAGCATTGGATGTTAGAGGACCAGTGCTTTGTATCAGTTTCAGAAGCAGAGTTGGACTAGATATGTTCCGTATGTGTAGGAATCACCGTTCTTTTGTTCTCAGCACACTCACGTTTCCTGCTTTCTTAGAGACTTTAGAAAGCAAGAGCGTGCTTCTCCCTCTAAAGCAGAGTGTGATCCATGGAGGAAAACTATGCTGTGTGTTTACCTTCAGAAAAGGAGTTAAATCCAAGGCTCTATGTCTTCCAACAAGCAAGACTTCATTTCAGGTAAGGGCAGTCACTTTTCAGCTCAAACGAACTACATCTTTCACGGAGCTCACACGTTTCTCATCTTAACTGACAAGCATTAGATGTTAGAGGACCAGTGCATTCAATCGGTTTCAGAAGAAGAGTTGGACTAGATATGGTCCGTATGTGTAGGAAACACCGTTCTTTTGTTCTCATCACACTCACGTTTCCTGCTGTCTTAGAGACTCTAGAAAGCAAGAGCGTGCTTCTCGCTCTAAAGCAGAGTGTGATCCATGGATGAGAACAATGCTGTGTGTTTAACTTCAGAAATGGAGTTAAATCCCTGGCTCTGTGTCTTCCTACAAGCAAGACTTCTTTTCGGGTAAGGGCAGTCACTTTTAAGCTCAAACGAACTACATCGTTCACTGAGCTCACACCTTTCTCATCTTAACAGACAAGCATTGGATGTTAGAGGACCAGTGCTTTGTATCAGTTTAAGAAGCAGAGTTGGACTAGATATGGTCCGTATGTGTAGGAAACAACGTTCTTTTTTTCTCAGCACACTCACGTTTCCTGCTGTCTTAGAGAATCTAGAAAGCAAGAGCGTGCTTCTTGTTCTAAAGCAGAGTGTGATCAATGGATGAGACAATGCTGTTTGTTTTACTTCAGAAATGGAGTTAAATCCCAGGCTCTGAGTCTTCCTACAAGCAAGACTTTAAATCAGGTAAGGGCAGTCACTTTTCTGCTCAAACGAACTACATCGTTCTTGAAGCTCACACGTTTCCCATCTTAACTGACAAGCATTAGATGTTAGACGACCAGTGCATTCAATCAGTTTCAGAAGAAGTTTTGGACTACATATAGTCCGTATGTGTAGGAAACACCGTTCTTTTGTTGTCAGCACACTCAAGTTTCCTGCTGTATTAGAGACTCTAGAAAGCAAGTGTGTGCTTCTCGCTCTAAAGCAGAGTGTGATCCATGGATGAGAACTATGCTGTGTGTTTGCCTTCAGAAATGGAGTTAAATCCCAGGCTCTGAGTCTTCCTACAAGCAAGACTTCGATTCAGGTAAGGGCAGTTACTTTTCAGCTCAAACGAACTACATCGTTCACTGAGCTCACGCGTTTCTCATCTTAACTGACAAGCATTGGATGTTAGAGTGTCAGTGCTTTGTATCAGTTTCAGTAGCAGAGTTGGTCTACATATGATCCATATGTGTAGGAAACCCCGATCTTTTGTTCTGGGCACACTCACGTTTCCTGCTGTCTTAGAGACTCTAGAAAGCAAGAACGTGCTTCTCGCTCTAAAGCAGATTGTGATCCATAGATGAGACTATGCTGTGGGTTTCACTTCAGAAATGGAGTTAAATCCGATGCTCTGTGTCTCCCAACGAGCAAGACTTCGTTTCAGGTAAGTGTAGTCACTTTTCTGCTCAAAGGAACTACATCGTTCACGAAGCTCACACGTTTCTCATCTTAACTGACAAGCATTGGATGTTAGAGGACCAGTGCTTTGTATCACTTTCAGAAGCAGAGTTGGACTAGATATGTTCAGTATGTGTAGGAATCACCGTTCTTTTGTTCTCAGCACACTCACGTTTCCTGCTGTCTTAGAGACTTTAGAAAGCAAGAGCGTGCTTCTCCCTCTAAAGCAGAGTGTGATCCATGGAGGAAAACTATGCTGTGTGTTTACCTTCAGAAAAGGAGTTAAATCCCAGGCTCTATGTCTTCCAACAAGCAAGACTTCATTTCAGGTAAGGGCAGTCACTTTTCAGCTCAAACGAACTACATCTTTCACGGAGCTCACACGTTTCTCATCTTAACTGACAAGCATTAGATGTTAGAGGACCAGTGCATTCAATCGGTTTCAGAAGAAGAGTTGGACTAGATATGGTCCGTATGTGTAGGAAACACCATTCTTTTGTTCTCATCACACTCACGTTTCCTGCTGTCTTAGAGACTCTAGAAAGCAAGAGCGTGCTTCTCGCTCTAAAGCAGAGTGTGATCCATGGATGAGAACTATGCTGTGTGTTTACCTTCAGAAATGGAGTTAAATCCCGGGCTCTGTGTCTTCCTACAAGCAAGACTTCTTTTCGGGTAAGGGCAGTCACTTTTAAGCTCAAACGAACTACATCGTTCACTGAGCTCACAACTTTCTCATCTTAACAGACAAGCATTGGATGTTAGAGGACCAGTGCTTTGTATCAGTTTAAGAAGCAGAGTTGGACTAGATATGGTCCGTATGTGTAGGAAACAACGTTCTTTTTTTCTCAGCACACTCACGTTTCCTGCTGTCTTAGAGAATCTAGAAAGCAAGAGCGTGCTTCTTGTTCTAAAGCAGAGTGTGATCAATGGATGAGACAATGCTGTGTGTTTAACTTCAGAAATGGAGTTAAATCCCAGGCTCTGAGTCTTCCTACAAGCAAGACTTCAAATCAGGTAAGGGCAGTCACTTTTCTGCTCAAACGAACTACATCGTTCATGAAGCTCACACGTTTCCCATCTTAACTGACAAGCATTGGATGTTAGAGGGTCAGTGCTTTGTATCAGTTTCAGAAGCAGATTTGGACTACATAGGGTCCGTATGTGTAGGAAACACCGTTCTTTTATTCTGGGCACACTCAGATATCCTGCTGTATTAGAGACTCTAGAAAGCAAGAGTGTTCTTCTCGCTCTAAAGCAGAGTGTGATCCATGGATGAGAACTATGCTGTGTGTTTGCCTTCAGAAATGGAGTTAAATCCCAGGCTCTGAGTCTTCCTACAAGCAAGACTTCGATTCAGGTAAGGGCAGTTACTTTTCAGCTCAAACGAACTACATCGTTCACTGAGCTCACGCGTTTCTCATCTTAACTGACAAGCATTGGATGTTAGAGTGTCAGTGCTTTGTATCAGTTTCAGAAGCAGAGTTGGTCTACATATGATCCATATGTGTAGGAAACCCCGATCTTTTGTTCTGGGCACACTCACGTTTCCTGCTGTCTTAGAGACTCTGGAAAGCAAGAACGTGCTTCTCGCTCTAAGGCAGATTGTGATCCATAGATGAGACTATGCTGTGGGTTTCACTTCAGAAATGGAGTTAAATCCGATGCTCTGTGTCTCCCAACGAGCAAGACTTCGTTTCAGGTAAGTGTAGTCACTTTTCTGCTCAAAGGAACTACATCGTTCACGAAGCTCACACGTTTCTCATCTTAACTGACAAGCATTGGATGTTAGAGGACCCGTGCTTTGTATCACTTTCAGAAGCAGAGTTGGACTAGATATGTTCCGTATGTGTAGGTATCACCGTTCTTTTGTTCTCAGCACACTCACGTTTCCTGCTGTCTTAGAGACTTTAGAAAGCAAGAGCGTGCTTCTCCCTCTAAAGCAGAGTGTGATCCATGGAGGAAAACTATGCTGTGTGTTTACCTTCAGAAAAGGAGTTAAATCCCAGGCTCTATGTCTTCCAACAAGCAAGACTTCATTTCAGGTAAGGGCAGTCACTTTTCAGCTCAAACGAACTACATCTTTCACGGAGCTCACACGTTTCTCATCTTAACTGACAAGCATTAGATGTTAGAGGACCAGTGCATTCAATCGGTTTCAGAAGAAGAGTTGGACTAGATATGGTACGTATGTGCAGGAATCACCGTTATTTTGTTCTCATCACACTCACGTTTCCTGCTGTCTTAGAGACTCTAGAAAGCAAGAGCGTGCTTCTCGCTCTAAAGCAGAGTGTGATCCATGCATGAGAACTATGCTGTGTGTTTACCTTCAGAAATGGAGTTAAATCCCGGGCTCTGTGTCTTCCTACAAGCAAGACTTCTTTTCGGGTAAGGGCAGTCACTTTTAAGCTCAAACGAACTACATCGTTCACTGAGCTCACACCTTTCTCATCTTAACTGACAAGCATTGGATGTTAGAGTGTCAGTGCTTTGTATCAGTTTCAGAAGCAGAGTTGGTCTACATATGATCCATATGTGTAGGAAACCCCGATCTTTTGTTCTGGGCACACTCACGTTTCCTGCTGTCTTAGAGACTCTGGAAAGCAAGAACGAGCTTCTCGCTCTAAAGCAGATTGTGATCCATAGATGAGACTATGCTGTGGGTTTCACTTCAGAAATGGAGTTAAATCCGATGCTCTGTGTCTCCCAACGAGCAAGACTTCATTTCAGGTAAGTGTAGTCACTTTTCTGCTCAAAGGAACTACATCGTTCACGAAGCTCACACGTTTCTCATCTTAACTGACAAGCATTGGATGTTAGAGGACCAGTGCTTTGTATCACTTTCTGAAGCAGAGTTGGACTAGATATGTTCCGTATGTGTAGGAATCACCGTTCTTTTGTTCTCAGCACACTCACGTTTCCTGCTGTCTTAGAGACTTTAGAAAGCAAGAGCGTGCTTCTCCCTCTAAAGCAGAGTGTGATCCATGGAGGAAAACTATGCTGTGTGTTTACCTTCAGAAAAGGAGTTAAATCCCAGGCTCTATGTCTTCCAACAAGCAAGACTTCATTTCAGGTAAGGGCAGTCACTTTTCAGCTCAAACGAACTACATCTTTCACGGAGCTCACACGTTTCTCATCTTAACTGACAAGCATTAGATGTTAGAGGACCAGTGCATTCAATCGGTTTCAGAAGAAGAGTTGGACTAGATATGGTCCGTATGTGTAGGAAACACCGTTCTTTTGTTCTCATCAAACTCACGTTTCCTGCTGTCTTAGAGAATCTAGAAAGCAAGAGCGTGCTTCTCGCTCTAAAGCAGAGTGTGATCCATGGATGAGAACTATGCTGTGTGTTTACCTTCAGAAATGGAGTTAAATCCCTGGCTCTGTGTCTTCCTACAAGCAAGACTTCTTTTCGGGTAAGGGCAGTCACTTTTAAGCTCAAACGAACTACATCGTTCACTGAGCTCACACCTTTCTCATCTTAACAGACAAGCATTGGATGTTAGAGGACCAGTGCTTTGTATCAGTTTAAGAAGCAGAGTTGGACTAGATATGGTCCGTATGTGTAGGAAACAACGTTCTTTTTTTCTCAGCACACTCACGTTTCCTGCTGTCTTAGAGAATCTAGAAAGCAAGAGCGTGCTTCTTGTTCTAAAGCAGAGTGTGATCAATGGATGAGACAATGCTGTTTGTTTTACTTCAGAAATGGAGTTAAATCCCAGGCTCTGAGTCTTCCTACAAGCAAGACTTTAAATCAGGTAAGGGCAGTCACTTTTCTGCTCAAACGAACTACATCGTTCTTGAAGCTCACACGTTTCCCATCTTAACTGACAAGCATTAGATGTTAGACGACCAGTGCATTCAATCAGTTTCAGAAGAAGTTTTGGACTACATATAGTCCGTATGTGTAGGAAACACCGTTCTTTTGTTGTCAGCACACTCAAGTTTCCTGCTGTATTAGAGACTCTAGAAAGCAAGTGTGTGCTTCTCGCTCTAAAGCAGAGTGTGATCCATGGATGAGAACTATGCTGTGTGTTTGCCTTCAGAAATGGAGTTAAATCCCAGGCTCTGAGTCTTCCTACAAGCAAGACTTCGATTCAGGTAAGGGCAGTTACTTTTCAGCTCAAACGAACTACATCGTTCACTGAGCTCACGCGTTTCTCATCTTAACTGACAAGCATTGGATGTAAGAGTGTAAGTGCTTTGTATCAGTTTCAGAAGCAGAGTTGGTCTACATATGATCCATATGTGTAGGAAACCCCGATCTTTTGTTCTGGGCACACTCACGTTTCCTGCTGTCTTAGAGACTCTAGAAAGCAAGAACGTGCTTCTCGCTCTAAAGCAGATTGTGATCCATAGATGAGACTATGCTGTGGGTTTCACTTCAGAAATGGAGTTAAATCCGATGCTCTGTGTCTCCCAACGAGCAAGACTTCGTTTCAGGTAAGTGTAGTCACTTTTCTGCTCAAAGGAACTACATCGTTCACGAAGCTCACACGTTTCTCATCTTAACTGACAAGCATTGGATGTTAGAGGACCAGTGCTTTGTATCACTTTCAGAAGCAGAGTTGGACTAGATATGTTCAGTATGTGTAGGAATCACCGTTCTTTTGTTCTCAGCACACTCACGTTTCCTGCTGTCTTAGAGACTTTAGAAAGCAAGAGCGTGCTTCTCGCTCTAAAGCAGAGTGTGATCCATGGATGAGAACTATGCTGTGTGTTTACCTTCAGAAATGGAGTTAAATCCCGGGCTCTGTGTCTTCCTACAAGCAAGACTTCTTTTCGGGTAAGGGCAGTCACTTTTAAGCTCAAACGAACTACATCGTTCACTGAGCTCACAACTTTCTCATCTTAACAGACAAGCATTGGATGTTAGAGGACCAGTGCTTTGTATCAGTTTAAGAAGCAGAGTTGGACTAGATATGGTCCGTATGTGTAGGAAACAACGTTCTTTTTTTCTCAGCACACTCACGTTTCCTGCTGTCTTAGAGAATCTAGAAAGCAAGAGCGTGCTTCTTGTTCTAAAGCAGAGTGTGATCAATGGATGAGACAATGCTGTGTGTTTAACTTCAGAAATGGAGTTAAATCCCAGGCTCTGAGTCTTCCTACAAGCAAGACTTCAAATCAGGTAAGGGCAGTCACTTTTCTGCTCAAACGAACTACATCGTTCATGAAGCTCACACGTTTCCCATCTTAACTGACAAGCATTGGATGTTAGAGGGTCAGTGCTTTGTATCAGTTTCAGAAGCAGATTTGGACTACATAGGGTCCGTATGTGTAGGAAACACCGTTCTTTTATTCTGGGCACACTCAGATATCCTGCTGTATTAGAGACTCTAGAAAGCAAGAGTGTTCTTCTCGCTCTAAAGCAGAGTGTGATCCATGGATGAGAACTATGCTGTGTGTTTGCCTTCAGAAATGGAGTTAAATCCCAGGCTCTGAGTCTTCCTACAAGCAAGACTTCGATTCAGGTAAGGGCAGTTACTTTTCAGCTCAAACGAACTACATCGTTCACTGAGCTCACGCGTTTCTCATCTTAACTGACAAGCATTGGATGTTAGAGTGTCAGTGCTTTGTATCAGTTTCAGAAGCAGAGTTGGTCTACATATGATCCATATGTGTAGGAAACCCCGATCTTTTGTTCTGGGCACACTCACGTTTCCTGCTGTCTTAGAGACTCTAGAAAGCAAGAACGTGCTTCTCGCTCTAAGGCAGATTGTGATCCATAGATGAGACTATGCTGTGGGTTTCACTTCAGAAATGGAGTTAAATCCGATGCTCTGTGTCTCCCAACGAGCAAGACTTCGTTTCAGGTAAGTGTAGTCACTTTTCTGCTCAAAGGAACTACATCGTTCACGAAGCTCACACGTTTCTCATCTTAACTGACAAGCATTGGATGTTAGAGGACCAGTGCTTTGTATCAGTTTCAGAAGCAGAGTTGGACTAGATATGTTCCGTATGTGTAGGAATCACCGTTCTTTTGTTCTCAGCACACTCATGTTTCCTGCTTTCTTAGAGTCTTTAGAAAGCAAGAGCGTGCTTCTCCCTCTAAAGCAGAGTGTGATCCATGGAGGAAAACTATGCTGTGTGTTTACCTTCAGAAAAGGAGTTAAATCCCAGGCTCTATGTCTTCCAACAAGCAAGACTTCATTTCAGGTAAGGGCAGTCACTTTTTAGCTCAAACGAACTACATCTTTCACGGAGCTCACACGTTTCTCATCTTAACTGACAAGCATTAGATGTTAGAGGACCAGTGCATTCAATCGGTTTCAGAAGAAGAGTTGGACTAGATATGGTCCGTATGTGTAGGAAACACCGTTCTTTTGTTCTCATCACACTCACGTTTCCTGCTGTCTTAGAGACTCTAGAAAGCAAGAGCGTGCTTCTCGCTCTAAAGCAGAGTGTGATCCATGGATGAGAACAATGCTGTGTGTTTACCTTCAGAAATGGAGTTAAATCCCGGGCTCTGTGTCTTCCTACAAGCAAGACTTCTTTTCGGGTAAGGGCAGTCACTTTTAAGCTCAAACGAACTACATCGTTCACTGAGCTCACACCTTTCTCATCTTAACAGACAAGCATTGGATGTTAGAGGACCAGTGCTTTGTATCAGTTTAAGAAGCAGAGTTGGACTAGATATGGTCCGTATGTGTAGGAAACAACGTTCTTTTTTTCTCAGCACACTCACGTTTCCTGCTGTCTTAGAGAATCTAGAAAGCAAGAGCGTGCTTCTTGTTCTAAAGCAGAGTGTGATCAATGGATGAGACAATGCTGTGTGTTTTACTTCAGAAATGGAGTTAAATCCCAGGCTCTGAGTCTTCCTACAAGCAAGACTTCAAATCAGGTAAGGGCAGTCACTTTTCTGCTCAAACGAACTACATCGTTCATGAAGCTCAAACGTTTCCCATCTTAACTGACAAGCATTAGATGTTAGACGACCAGTGCATTCAATCAGTTTCAGAAGAAGTTTTGGACTACATATAGTCCGTATGTGTAGGAAACACCGTTCTTTTGTTGTCAGCACACTCAGGTTTCCTGCTGTATTAGAGACTCTAGAAAGCAAGAGTGTGCTTCTCGCTCTAAAGCAGAGTGTGATCCATGGATGAGAACTATGCTGTGTGTTTGCCTTCAGAAATGGAGTTAAATCCCAGGCTCTGAGTCTTCCTACAAGCAAGACTTCGATTCAGGTAAGGGCAGTTACTTTTCAGCTCAAACGAACTACATCGTTCACTGACCTCACGCGTTTCTCATCTTAACTGACAAGCATTGGATGTTAGAGTGTCAGTGCTTTGTATCAGTTTCAGAAGCAGAGTTGGTCTACATATGATCCATATGTGTAGGAAACCCCGATCTTTTGTTCTGGGCACACTCACGTTTCCTGCTGTCTTAGAGACTCTGGAAAGCAAGAACGTGCTTCTCGCTCTAAAGCAGATTGTGATCCATAGATGAGACTATGCTGTGGGTTTCACTTCAGAAATGGATAAATCCGATGCTCTGTGTCTCCCAACGAGCAAGACTTCGTTTCAGGTAAGTGTAGTCACTTTTCTGCTCAAAGGAACTACATCGTTCACGAAGCTCACACGTTTCTCATCTTAACTGACAAGCATTGAATGTTAGAGGACCAGTGCTTTGTATCACTTTCAGAAGCAGAGTTGGACTAGATATGTTCCGTATGTGTAGGTATCACCGTTCTTTTGTTCTCAGCACACTCACGTTTCCTGCTGTCTTAGAGACTTTAGAAAGCAAGAGCGTGCTTCTCCCTCTAAAGCAGAGTGTGATCCATGGAGGAAAACTATGCTGTGTGTTTACCTTCAGAAAAGGAGTTAAATCCCAGGCTCTATGTCTTCCAACAAGCAAGACTTCATTTCAGGTAAGGGCAGTCACTTTTCAGCTCAAACGAACTACATCTTTCACGGAGCTCACACGTTTCTCATCTTAACTGACAAGCATTAGATGTTAGAGGACCAGTGCATTCAATCGGTTTCAGAAGAAGAGTTGGACTAGATATGGTCCGTATGTGTAGGAATCACCGTTATTTTGTTCTCATCACACTCACGTTTCCTGCTGTCTTAGAGACTCTAGAAAGCAAGAGCGTGCTTCTCGCTCTAAAGCAGAGTGTGATCCATGCATGAGAACTATGCTGTGTGTTTACCTTCAGAAATGGAGTTAAATCCCGGGCTCTGTGTCTTCCTACAAGCAAGACTTCTTTTCGGGTAAGGGCAGTCACTTTTAAGCTCAAACGAACTACATCGTTCACTGAGCTCACACCTTTCTCATCTTAACAGACAAGCATTGGATGTTAGAGGACCAGTGCTTTGTATCAGTTTAAGAAGCAGAGTTGGACTAGATATGGTCCGTATGTGTAGGAAACAACGTTCTTTTTTTCTCAGCACACTCACGTTTCCTGCTGTCTTAGAGAATCTAGAAAGCAAGAGCGTGCTTCTTGTTCTAAAGCAGAGTGTGATCAATGGATGAGACAATGCTGTGTGTTTTACTTCAGAAATGGAGTTAAATCCCAGGCTCTGAGTCTTCCTACAAGCAAGACTTCAAATCAGGTAAGGGCAGTCACTTTTCTGCTCAAACGAACTACATCGTTCATGAAGCTCACACGTTTCCCATCTTAACCGACAAGCATTAGATGTTAGAGGACCAGTGCATTCAATCAGTTTCAGAAGAAGTTTTGGACTACATATAGTCCGGATGTGTAGGAAACACCGTTCTTTTATTCTGGGCACACTCAGATATCCTGCTGTATTAGAGACTCTAGAAAGCAAGAGTGTTCTTCTCGCTCTAAAGCAGAGTGTGATCCATGGATGAGAACTATGCTGTGTGTTTGCCTTCAGAAATGGAGTTAAATCCCAGGCTCTGAGTCTTCCTACAAGCAAGACTTCGATTCAGGTAAAGGCAGTTACTTTTCAGCTCAAACGAACTACATCGTTCACTGAGCTCACGCGTTTCTCATCTTAACTGACAAGCATTGGATGTTAGAGTGTCAGTGCTTTGTATCAGTTTCAGAAGCAGAGTTGGTCTACATATGATCCATATGTGTAGGAAACCCCGATCTTTTGTTCTGGGCACACTCACGTTTCCTGCTGTCTTAGAGACTCTGGAAAGCAAGAACGTGCTTCTCGCTCTAAAGCAGATTGTGATCCATAGATGAGACTATGCTGTGGGTTTCACTTCAGAAATGGAGTTAAATCCGATGCTCTGTGTCTCCCAACGAGCAAGACTTCGTTTCAGGTAAGTGTAGTCACTTTTCTGCTCAAAGGAACTACATCGTTCACGAAGCTCACACGTTTCTCATCTTAACTGACAAGCATTGGATGTTAGAGGACCAGTGCTTTGTATCACTTTCAGAAGCAGAGTTGGACTAGATATGTTCCGTATGTGTAGGTATCACCGTTCTTTTGTTCTCAGCACACTCACGTTTCCTGCTGTCTTAGAGACTTTAGAAAGCAAGAGCGTGCTTCTCCCTCTAAAGCAGAGTGTGATCCATGGAGGAAAACTATGCTGTGTGTTTACCTTCAGAAAAGGAGTTAAATCCCAGGCTCTATGTCTTCCAACAAGCAAGACTTCATTTCAGGTAAGGGCAGTCACTTTTCAGCTCAAACGAACTACATCTTTCACGGAGCTCACACGTTTCTCATCTTAACTGACAAGCATTAGATGTTAGAGGACCAGTGCATTCAATCGGTTTCAGAAGAAGAGTTGGACTAGATATGGTACGTATGTGTAGGAATCACCGTTATTTTGTTCTCATCACACTCACGTTTCCTGCTGTCTTAGAGACTCTAGAAAGCAAGAGCGTGCTTCTTGTTCTAAAGCAGAGTGTGATCAATGGATGAGACAATGCTGTTTGTTTTACTTCAGAAATGGAGTTAAATCCCAGGCTCTGAGTCTTCCTACAAGCAAGACTTTAAATCAGGTAAGGGCAGTCACTTTTCTGCTCAAACGAACTACATCGTTCTTGAAGCTCACACGTTTCCCATCTTAACTGACAAGCATTAGATGTTAGACGACCAGTGCATTCAATCAGTTTCAGAAGAAGTTTTGGACTACATATAGTCCGTATGTGTAGGAAACACCGTTCTTTTGTTGTCAGCACACTCAAGTTTCCTGCTGTATTAGAGACTCTAGAAAGCAAGTGTGTGCTTCTCGCTCTAAAGCAGAGTGTGATCCATGGATGAGAACTATGCTGTGTGTTTGCCTTCAGAAATGGAGTTAAATCCCAGGCTCTGAGTCTTCCTACAAGCAAGACTTCGATTCAGGTAAGGGCAGTTACTTTTCAGCTCAAACGAACTACATCGTTCACTGAGCTCACGCGTTTCTCATCTTAACAGACAAGCATTGGATGTTAGAGGACCAGAGCTTTGTATCAGTTTAAGAAGCAGAGTTGGACTAGATATGGTCCGTATGTGTAGGAAACAACGTTCTTTTTTTCTCAGCACACTCACGTTTCCTGCTGTCTTAGAGATTCTAGAAAGCAAGAGCGTGCTTCTTGTTCTAAAGCAGAGTGTGATCAATGGATGAGACAATGCTGTGTGTTTAACTTCAGAAATGGAGTTAAATCTCAGGCTCTGAGTCTTCCTACAAGCAAGACTTCAAATCGGGTAAGGGCAGTCACTTTCCTGCTCAAACGAACTACATCGTTCATGAAGCTCACACGTTTCCCATCTTAACTGACAAGCATTGGATGTTAGAGGGTCAGTGCTTTGTATCAGTTTCAGAAGCAGATTTGGACTACATAGGGTCCGTATGTGTAGGAAACACCGTTCTTTTATTCTGGGCACACTCAGATATCCTGCTGTATTAGAGACTCTAGAAAGCAAGAGTGTTCTTCTCGCTCTAAAGCAGAGTGTGATCCATGGATGAGAACTATGCTGTGTGTTTGCCTTCAGAAATGGAGTTAAATCCCAGGCTCTGAGTCTTCCTACAAGCAAGACTTCGATTCAGGTAAGGGCAGTTACTTTTCAGCTCAAACGAACTACATCGTTCACTGAGCTCACGCGTTTCTCATCTTAACTGACAAGCATTGGATGTTAGAATGTCAGTGCTTTGTATCAGTTTCAGAAGCAGAGTTGGTCTACATATGATCCATATGTGTAGCAAACCCCGATCTTTTGTTCTGGGTACACTCACGTTTCCTGCTGTCTTAGAGACTCTAGAAAGCAAGAACGTGCTTCTCGCTCTAAGGCAGATTGTGATCCATAGATGAGACTATGCTGTGGGTTTCACTTCAGAAATGGAGTTAAATCCGATGCTCTGTGTCTCCCAACGAGCAAGACTTCGTTTCAGGTAAGTGGAGTCACTTTTCTACTCAAAGGAACTACATCGTTCACGAAGCTCACACGTTTCTCATCTTAACTGACAAGCATTGGATGTTAGAGGACCAGTGCTTTGTATCAGTTTCAGAAGCAGAGTTGGACTAGATATGTTCCGTATGTGTAGGAATCACCGTTCTTTTGTTCTCAGCACACTCACGTTTCCTGCTTTCTTAGAGACTTTAGAAAGCAAGAGCGTGCTTCTCCCTCTAAAGCAGAGTGTGATCCATGGAGGAAAACTATGCTGTGTGTTTACCTTCAGAAAAGGAGTTAAATCCAAGGCTCTATGTCTTCCAACAAGCAAGACTTCATTTCAGGTAAGGGCAGTCACTTTTCAGCTCAAACGAACTACATCTTTCACGGAGCTCACACGTTTCTCATCTTAACTGACAAGCATTAGATGTTAGAGGACCAGTGCATTCAATCGGTTTCAGAAGAAGAGTTGGACTAGATATGGTCCGTATGTGTAGGAAACACCGTTCTTTTGTTCTCATCACACTCACGTTTCCTGCTGTCTTAGAGACTCTAGAAAGCAAGAGCGTGCTTCTCGCTCTAAAGCAGAGTGTGATCCATGGATGAGAACAATGCTGTGTGTTTAACTTCAGAAATGGAGTTAAATCCCTGGCTCTGTGTCTTCCTACAAGCAAGACTTCTTTTCGGGTAAGGGCAGTCACTTTTAAGCTCAAACGAACTACATCGTTCACTGAGCTCACACCTTTCTCATCTTAACAGACAAGCATTGGATGTTAGAGGACCAGTGCTTTGTATCAGTTTAAGAAGCAGAGTTGGACTAGATATGGTCCGTATGTGTAGGAAACAACGTTCTTTTTTTCTCAGCACACTCACGTTTCCTGCTGTCTTAGAGAATCTAGAAAGCAAGAGCGTGCTTCTTGTTCTAAAGCAGAGTGTGATCAATGGATGAGACAATGCTGTTTGTTTTACTTCAGAAATGGAGTTAAATCCCAGGCTCTGAGTCTTCCTACAAGCAAGACTTTAAATCAGGTAAGGGCAGTCACTTTTCTGCTCAAACGAACTACATCGTTCTTGAAGCTCACACGTTTCCCATCTTAACTGACAAGCATTAGATGTTAGACGACCAGTGCATTCAATCAGTTTCAGAAGAAGTTTTGGACTACATATAGTCCGTATGTGTAGGAAACACCGTTCTTTTGTTGTCAGCACACTCAAGTTTCCTGCTGTATTAGAGACTCTAGAAAGCAAGTGTGTGCTTCTCGCTCTAAAGCAGAGTGTGATCCATGGATGAGAACTATGCTGTGTGTTTGCCTTCAGAAATGGAGTTAAATCCCAGGCTCTGAGTCTTCCTACAAGCAAGACTTCGATTCAGGTAAGGGCAGTTACTTTTCAGCTCAAACGAACTACATCGTTCACTGAGCTCACGCGTTTCTCATCTTAACTGACAAGCATTGGATGTTAGAGTGTCAGTGCTTTGTATCAGTTTCAGAAGCAGAGTTGGTCTACATATGATCCATATGTGTAGGAAACCCCGATCTTTTGTTCTGGGCACACTCACGTTTCCTGCTGTCTTAGAGACTCTAGAAAGCAAGAACGTGCTTCTCGCTCTAAAGCAGATTGTGATCCATAGATGAGACTATGCTGTGGGTTTCACTTCAGAAATGGAGTTAAATCCGATGCTCTGTGTCTCCCAACGAGCAAGACTTCGTTTCAGGTAAGTGTAGTCACTTTTCTGCTCAAAGGAACTACATCGTTCACGAAGCTCACACGTTTCTCATCTTAACTGACAAGCATTGGATGTTAGAGGACCAGTGCTTTGTATCACTTTCAGAAGCAGAGTTGGACTAGATATGTTCCGTATGTGTAGGAATCACCGTTCTTTTGTTCTCAGCACACTCACGTTTCCTGCTGTCTTAGAGACTTTAGAAAGCAAGAGCGTGCTTCTCCCTCTAAAGCAGAGTGTGATCCATGGAGGAAAACTATGCTGTGTGTTTACCTTCAGAAAAGGAGTTAAATCCCAGGCTCTATGTCTTCCAACAAGCAAGACTTCATTTCAGGTAAGGGCAGTCACTTTTCAGCTCAAACGAACTACATCTTTCACGGAGCTCACACGTTTCTCATCTTAACTGACAAGCATTAGATGTTAGAGGACCAGTGCATTCAATCGGTTTCAGAAGAAGAGTTGGACTAGATATGGTCCGTATGTGTAGGAAACACCGTTCTTTTGTTCTTATCACACTCACGTTTCCTGCTGTCTTAGAGAATCTAGAAAGCAAGAGCGTGCTTCTCGCTCTAAAGCAGAGTGTGATCCATGGATGAGAACTATGCTGTGTGTTTACCTTCAGAAATGGAGTTAAATCCCTGGCTCTGTGTCTTCCTACAAGCAAGACTTCTTTTCGGGTAAGGGCAGTCACTTTTAAGCTCAAACGAACTACATCGTTCACTGAGCTCACACCTTTCTCATCTTAACAGACAAGCATTGGATGTTAGAGGACCAGTGCTTTGTATCAGTTTAAGAAGCAGAGTTGGACTAGATATGGTCCGTATGTGTAGGAAACAACGTTCTTTTTTTCTCAGCACACTCACGTTTCCTGCTGTCTTAGAGAATCTAGAAAGCAAGAGCGTGCTTCTTGTTCTAAAGCAGAGTGTGATCAATGGATGAGACAATGCTGTTTGTTTTACTTCAGAAATGGAGTTAAATCCCAGGCTCTGAGTCTTCCTACAAGCAAGACTTTAAATCAGGTAAGGGCAGTCACTTTTCTGCTCAAACGAACTACATCGTTCTTGAAGCTCACACGTTTCCCATCTTAACTGACAAGCATTAGATGTTAGACGACCAGTGCATTCAATCAGTTTCAGAAGAAGTTTTGGACTACATATAGTCCGTATGTGTAGGAAACACCGTTCTTTTGTTGTCAGCACACTCAAGTTTCCTGCTGTATTAGAGACTCTAGAAAGCAAGTGTGTGCTTCTCGCTCTAAAGCAGAGTGTGATCCATGGATGAGAACTATGCTGTGTGTTTGCCTTCAGAAATGGAGTTAAATCCCAGGCTCTGAGTCTTCCTACAAGCAAGACTTCGATTCAGGTAAGGGCAGTTACTTTTCAGCTCAAACGAACTACATCGTTCACTGAGCTCACGCGTTTCTCATCTTAACAGACAAGCATTGGATGTTAGAGGACCAGAGCTTTGTATCAGTTTAAGAAGCAGAGTTGGACTAGATATGGTCCGTATGTGTAGGAAACAACGTTCTTTTTTTCTCAGCACACTCACGTTTCCTGCTGTCTTAGAGATTCTAGAAAGCAAGAGCGTGCTTCTTGTTCTAAAGCAGAGTGTGATCAATGGATGAGACAATGCTGTGTGTTTAACTTCAGAAATGGAGTTAAATCTCAGGCTCTGAGTCTTCCTACAAGCAAGACTTCAAATCGGGTAAGGGCAGTCACTTTCCTGCTCAAACGAACTACATCGTTCATGAAGCTCACACGTTTCCCATCTTAACTGACAAGCATTGGATGTTAGAGGGTCAGTGCTTTGTATCAGTTTCAGAAGCAGATTTGGACTACATAGGGTCCGTATGTGTAGGAAACACCGTTCTTTTATTCTGGGCACACTCAGATATCCTGCTGTATTAGAGACTCTAGAAAGCAAGAGTGTTCTTCTCGCTCTAAAGCAGAGTGTGATCCATGGATGAGAACTATGCTGTGTGTTTGCCTTCAGAAATGGAGTTAAATCCCAGGCTCTGAGTCTTCCTACAAGCAAGACTTCGATTCAGGTAAGGGCAGTTACTTTTCAGCTCAAACGAACTACATCGTTCACTGAGCTCACGCGTTTCTCATCTTAACTGACAAGCATTGGATGTTAGAATGTCAGTGCTTTGTATCAGTTTCAGAAGCAGAGTTGGTCTACATATGATCCATATGTGTAGCAAACCCCGATCTTTTGTTCTGGGTACACTCACGTTTCCTGCTGTCTTAGAGACTCTAGAAAGCAAGAACGTGCTTCTCGCTCTAAGGCAGATTGTGATCCATAGATGAGACTATGCTGTGGGTTTCACTTCAGAAATGGAGTTAAATCCGATGCTCTGTGTCTCCCAACGAGCAAGACTTCGTTTCAGGTAAGTGGAGTCACTTTTCTACTCAAAGGAACTACATCGTTCACGAAGCTCACACGTTTCTCATCTTAACTGACAAGCATTGGATGTTAGAGGACCAGTGCTTTGTATCAGTTTCAGAAGCAGAGTTGGACTAGATATGTTCCGTATGTGTAGGAATCACCGTTCTTTTGTTCTCAGCACACTCACGTTTCCTGCTTTCTTAGAGACTTTAGAAAGCAAGAGCGTGCTTCTCCCTCTAAAGCAGAGTGTGATCCATGGAGGAAAACTATGCTGTGTGTTTACCTTCAGAAAAGGAGTTAAATCCAAGGCTCTATGTCTTCCAACAAGCAAGACTTCATTTCAGGTAAGGGCAGTCACTTTTCAGCTCAAACGAACTACATCTTTCACGGAGCTCACACGTTTCTCATCTTAACTGACAAGCATTAGATGTTAGAGGACCAGTGCATTCAATCGGTTTCAGAAGAAGAGTTGGACTAGATATGGTCCGTATGTGTAGGAAACACCGTTCTTTTGTTCTCATCACACTCACGTTTCCTGCTGTCTTAGAGACTCTAGAAAGCAAGAGCGTGCTTCTCGCTCTAAAGCAGAGTGTGATCCATGGATGAGAACAATGCTGTGTGTTTAACTTCAGAAATGGAGTTAAATCCCTGGCTCTGTGTCTTCCTACAAGCAAGACTTCTTTTCGGGTAAGGGCAGTCACTTTTAAGCTCAAACGAACTACATCGTTCACTGAGCTCACACCTTTCTCATCTTAACAGACAAGCATTGGATGTTAGAGGACCAGTGCTTTGTATCAGTTTAAGAAGCAGAGTTGGACTAGATATGGTCCGTATGTGTAGGAAACAACGTTCTTTTTTTCTCAGCACACTCACGTTTCCTGCTGTCTTAGAGAATCTAGAAAGCAAGAGCGTGCTTCTTGTTCTAAAGCAGAGTGTGATCAATGGATGAGACAATGCTGTTTGTTTTACTTCAGAAATGGAGTTAAATCCCAGGCTCTGAGTCTTCCTACAAGCAAGACTTTAAATCAGGTAAGGGCAGTCACTTTTCTGCTCAAACGAACTACATCGTTCTTGAAGCTCACACGTTTCCCATCTTAACTGACAAGCATTAGATGTTAGACGACCAGTGCATTCAATCAGTTTCAGAAGAAGTTTTGGACTACATATAGTCCGTATGTGTAGGAAACACCGTTCTTTTGTTGTCAGCACACTCAAGTTTCCTGCTGTATTAGAGACTCTAGAAAGCAAGTGTGTGCTTCTCGCTCTAAAGCAGAGTGTGATCCATGGATGAGAACTATGCTGTGTGTTTGCCTTCAGAAATGGAGTTAAATCCCAGGCTCTGAGTCTTCCTACAAGCAAGACTTCGATTCAGGTAAGGGCAGTTACTTTTCAGCTCAAACGAACTACATCGTTCACTGAGCTCACGCGTTTCTCATCTTAACTGACAAGCATTGGATGTTAGAG
This sequence comes from Onychomys leucogaster, assembly GCA_949786385.1. Lineage (NCBI taxonomy): Eukaryota > Metazoa > Chordata > Mammalia > Rodentia > Cricetidae > Onychomys > Onychomys leucogaster. The sequence goes on along the minus strand of CATKUP010000431.1, from coordinate 10,768 downwards.
TGTCAGTGCTTTGTATCAGTTTCAGAAGCAGAGTTGGTCTACATATGATCCATATGTGTAGGAAACCCCGATCTTTTGTTCTGGGCACACTCACGTTTCCTGCTGTCTTAGAGACTCTAGAAAGCAAGAACGTGCTTCTCGCTCTAAAGCAGATTGTGATCCATAGATGAGACTATGCTGTGGGTTTCACTTCAGAAATGGAGTTAAATCCGATGCTCTGTGTCTCCCAACGAGCAAGACTTCGTTTCAGGTAAGTGTAGTCACTTTTCTGCTCAAAGGAACTACATCGTTCACGAAGCTCACACGTTTCTCATCTTAACTGACAAGCATTGGATGTTAGAGGACCAGTGCTTTGTATCACTTTCAGAAGCAGAGTTGGACTAGATATGTTCCGTATGTGTAGGAATCACCGTTCTTTTGTTCTCAGCACACTCACGTTTCCTGCTGTCTTAGAGACTTTAGAAAGCAAGAGCGTGCTTCTCCCTCTAAAGCAGAGTGTGATCCATGGAGGAAAACTATGCTGTGTGTTTACCTTCAGAAAAGGAGTTAAATCCCAGGCTCTATGTCTTCCAACAAGCAAGACTTCATTTCAGGTAAGGGCAGTCACTTTTCAGCTCAAACGAACTACATCTTTCACGGAGCTCACACGTTTCTCATCTTAACTGACAAGCATTAGATGTTAGAGGACCAGTGCATTCAATCGGTTTCAGAAGAAGAGTTGGACTAGATATGGTCCGTATGTGTAGGAAACACCGTTCTTTTGTTCTTATCACACTCACGTTTCCTGCTGTCTTAGAGAATCTAGAAAGCAAGAGCGTGCTTCTCGCTCTAAAGCAGAGTGTGATCCATGGATGAGAACTATGCTGTGTGTTTACCTTCAGAAATGGAGTTAAATCCCTGGCTCTGTGTCTTCCTACAAGCAAGACTTCTTTTCGGGTAAGGGCAGTCACTTTTAAGCTCAAACGAACTACATCGTTCACTGAGCTCACACCTTTCTCATCTTAACAGACAAGCATTGGATGTTAGAGGACCAGTGCTTTGTATCAGTTTAAGAAGCAGAGTTGGACTAGATATGGTCCGTATGTGTAGGAAACAACGTTCTTTTTTTCTCAGCACACTCACGTTTCCTGCTGTCTTAGAGAATCTAGAAAGCAAGAGCGTGCTTCTTGTTCTAAAGCAGAGTGTGATCAATGGATGAGACAATGCTGTTTGTTTTACTTCAGAAATGGAGTTAAATCCCAGGCTCTGAGTCTTCCTACAAGCAAGACTTTAAATCAGGTAAGGGCAGTCACTTTTCTGCTCAAACGAACTACATCGTTCTTGAAGCTCACACGTTTCCCATCTTAACTGACAAGCATTAGATGTTAGACGACCAGTGCATTCAATCAGTTTCAGAAGAAGTTTTGGACTACATATAGTCCGTATGTGTAGGAAACACCGTTCTTTTGTTGTCAGCACACTCAAGTTTCCTGCTGTATTAGAGACTCTAGAAAGCAAGTGTGTGCTTCTCGCTCTAAAGCAGAGTGTGATCCATGGATGAGAACTATGCTGTGTGTTTGCCTTCAGAAATGGAGTTAAATCCCAGGCTCTGAGTCTTCCTACAAGCAAGACTTCGATTCAGGTAAGGGCAGTTACTTTTCAGCTCAAACGAACTACATCGTTCACTGAGCTCACGCGTTTCTCATCTTAACAGACAAGCATTGGATGTTAGAGGACCAGAGCTTTGTATCAGTTTAAGAAGCAGAGTTGGACTAGATATGGTCCGTATGTGTAGGAAACAACGTTCTTTTTTTCTCAGCACACTCACGTTTCCTGCTGTCTTAGAGATTCTAGAAAGCAAGAGCGTGCTTCTTGTTCTAAAGCAGAGTGTGATCAATGGATGAGACAATGCTGTGTGTTTAACTTCAGAAATGGAGTTAAATCTCAGGCTCTGAGTCTTCCTACAAGCAAGACTTCAAATCGGGTAAGGGCAGTCACTTTCCTGCTCAAACGAACTACATCGTTCATGAAGCTCACACGTTTCCCATCTTAACTGACAAGCATTGGATGTTAGAGGGTCAGTGCTTTGTATCAGTTTCAGAAGCAGATTTGGACTACATAGGGTCCGTATGTGTAGGAAACACCGTTCTTTTATTCTGGGCACACTCAGATATCCTGCTGTATTAGAGACTCTAGAAAGCAAGAGTGTTCTTCTCGCTCTAAAGCAGAGTGTGATCCATGGATGAGAACTATGCTGTGTGTTTGCCTTCAGAAATGGAGTTAAATCCCAGGCTCTGAGTCTTCCTACAAGCAAGACTTCGATTCAGGTAAGGGCAGTTACTTTTCAGCTCAAACGAACTACATCGTTCACTGAGCTCACGCGTTTCTCATCTTAACTGACAAGCATTGGATGTTAGAATGTCAGTGCTTTGTATCAGTTTCAGAAGCAGAGTTGGTCTACATATGATCCATATGTGTAGCAAACCCCGATCTTTTGTTCTGGGTACACTCACGTTTCCTGCTGTCTTAGAGACTCTAGAAAGCAAGAACGTGCTTCTCGCTCTAAGGCAGATTGTGATCCATAGATGAGACTATGCTGTGGGTTTCACTTCAGAAATGGAGTTAAATCCGATGCTCTGTGTCTCCCAACGAGCAAGACTTCGTTTCAGGTAAGTGGAGTCACTTTTCTACTCAAAGGAACTACATCGTTCACGAAGCTCACACGTTTCTCATCTTAACTGACAAGCATTGGATGTTAGAGGACCAGTGCTTTGTATCAGTTTCAGAAGCAGAGTTGGACTAGATATGTTCCGTATGTGTAGGAATCACCGTTCTTTTGTTCTCAGCACACTCACGTTTCCTGCTTTCTTAGAGACTTTAGAAAGCAAGAGCGTGCTTCTCCCTCTAAAGCAGAGTGTGATCCATGGAGGAAAACTATGCTGTGTGTTTACCTTCAGAAAAGGAGTTAAATCCAAGGCTCTATGTCTTCCAACAAGCAAGACTTCATTTCAGGTAAGGGCAGTCACTTTTCAGCTCAAACGAACTACATCTTTCACGGAGCTCACACGTTTCTCATCTTAACTGACAAGCATTAGATGTTAGAGGACCAGTGCATTCAATCGGTTTCAGAAGAAGAGTTGGACTAGATATGGTCCGTATGTGTAGGAAACACCGTTCTTTTGTTCTCATCACACTCACGTTTCCTGCTGTCTTAGAGACTCTAGAAAGCAAGAGCGTGCTTCTCGCTCTAAAGCAGAGTGTGATCCATGGATGAGAACAATGCTGTGTGTTTAACTTCAGAAATGGAGTTAAATCCCTGGCTCTGTGTCTTCCTACAAGCAAGACTTCTTTTCGGGTAAGGGCAGTCACTTTTAAGCTCAAACGAACTACATCGTTCACTGAGCTCACACCTTTCTCATCTTAACAGACAAGCATTGGATGTTAGAGGACCAGTGCTTTGTATCAGTTTAAGAAGCAGAGTTGGACTAGATATGGTCCGTATGTGTAGGAAACAACGTTCTTTTTTTCTCAGCACACTCACGTTTCCTGCTGTCTTAGAGAATCTAGAAAGCAAGAGCGTGCTTCTTGTTCTAAAGCAGAGTGTGATCAATGGATGAGACAATGCTGTTTGTTTTACTTCAGAAATGGAGTTAAATCCCAGGCTCTGAGTCTTCCTACAAGCAAGACTTTAAATCAGGTAAGGGCAGTCACTTTTCTGCTCAAACGAACTACATCGTTCTTGAAGCTCACACGTTTCCCATCTTAACTGACAAGCATTAGATGTTAGACGACCAGTGCATTCAATCAGTTTCAGAAGAAGTTTTGGACTACATATAGTCCGTATGTGTAGGAAACACCGTTCTTTTGTTGTCAGCACACTCAAGTTTCCTGCTGTATTAGAGACTCTAGAAAGCAAGTGTGTGCTTCTCGCTCTAAAGCAGAGTGTGATCCATGGATGAGAACTATGCTGTGTGTTTGCCTTCAGAAATGGAGTTAAATCCCAGGCTCTGAGTCTTCCTACAAGCAAGACTTCGATTCAGGTAAGGGCAGTTACTTTTCAGCTCAAACGAACTACATCGTTCACTGAGCTCACGCGTTTCTCATCTTAACTGACAAGCATTGGATGTTAGAGTGTCAGTGCTTTGTATCAGTTTCAGAAGCAGAGTTGGTCTACATATGATCCATATGTGTAGGAAACCCCGATCTTTTGTTCTGGGCACACTCACGTTTCCTGCTGTCTTAGAGACTCTAGAAAGCAAGAACGTGCTTCTCGCTCTAAAGCAGATTGTGATCCATAGATGAGACTATGCTGTGGGTTTCACTTCAGAAATGGAGTTAAATCCGATGCTCTGTGTCTCCCAACGAGCAAGACTTCGTTTCAGGTAAGTGTAGTCACTTTTCTGCTCAAAGGAACTACATCGTTCACGAAGCTCACACGTTTCTCATCTTAACTGACAAGCATTGGATGTTAGAGGACCAGTGCTTTGTATCACTTTCAGAAGCAGAGTTGGACTAGATATGTTCCGTATGTGTAGGAATCACCGTTCTTTTGTTCTCAGCACACTCACGTTTCCTGCTGTCTTAGAGACTTTAGAAAGCAAGAGCGTGCTTCTCCCTCTAAAGCAGAGTGTGATCCATGGAGGAAAACTATGCTGTGTGTTTACCTTCAGAAAAGGAGTTAAATCCCAGGCTCTATGTCTTCCAACAAGCAAGACTTCATTTCAGGTAAGGGCAGTCACTTTTCAGCTCAAACGAACTACATCTTTCACGGAGCTCACACGTTTCTCATCTTAACTGACAAGCATTAGATGTTAGAGGACCAGTGCATTCAATCGGTTTCAGAAGAAGAGTTGGACTAGATATGGTCCGTATGTGTAGGAAACACCGTTCTTTTGTTCTTATCACACTCACGTTTCCTGCTGTCTTAGAGAATCTAGAAAGCAAGAGCGTGCTTCTCGCTCTAAAGCAGAGTGTGATCCATGGATGAGAACTATGCTGTGTGTTTACCTTCAGAAATGGAGTTAAATCCCTGGCTCTGTGTCTTCCTACAAGCAAGACTTCTTTTCGGGTAAGGGCAGTCACTTTTAAGCTCAAACGAACTACATCGTTCACTGAGCTCACACCTTTCTCATCTTAACAGACAAGCATTGGATGTTAGAGGACCAGTGCTTTGTATCAGTTTAAGAAGCAGAGTTGGACTAGATATGGTCCGTATGTGTAGGAAACAACGTTCTTTTTTTCTCAGCACACTCACGTTTCCTGCTGTCTTAGAGAATCTAGAAAGCAAGAGCGTGCTTCTTGTTCTAAAGCAGAGTGTGATCAATGGATGAGACAATGCTGTTTGTTTTACTTCAGAAATGGAGTTAAATCCCAGGCTCTGAGTCTTCCTACAAGCAAGACTTTAAATCAGGTAAGGGCAGTCACTTTTCTGCTCAAACGAACTACATCGTTCTTGAAGCTCACACGTTTCCCATCTTAACTGACAAGCATTAGATGTTAGACGACCAGTGCATTCAATCAGTTTCAGAAGAAGTTTTGGACTACATATAGTCCGTATGTGTAGGAAACACCGTTCTTTTGTTGTCAGCACACTCAAGTTTCCTGCTGTATTAGAGACTCTAGAAAGCAAGTGTGTGCTTCTCGCTCTAAAGCAGAGTGTGATCCATGGATGAGAACTATGCTGTGTGTTTGCCTTCAGAAATGGAGTTAAATCCCAGGCTCTGAGTCTTCCTACAAGCAAGACTTCGATTCAGGTAAGGGCAGTTACTTTTCAGCTCAAACGAACTACATCGTTCACTGAGCTCACGCGTTTCTCATCTTAACAGACAAGCATTGGATGTTAGAGGACCAGAGCTTTGTATCAGTTTAAGAAGCAGAGTTGGACTAGATATGGTCCGTATGTGTAGGAAACAACGTTCTTTTTTTCTCAGCACACTCACGTTTCCTGCTGTCTTAGAGATTCTAGAAAGCAAGAGCGTGCTTCTTGTTCTAAAGCAGAGTGTGATCAATGGATGAGACAATGCTGTGTGTTTAACTTCAGAAATGGAGTTAAATCTCAGGCTCTGAGTCTTCCTACAAGCAAGACTTCAAATCGGGTAAGGGCAGTCACTTTCCTGCTCAAACGAACTACATCGTTCATGAAGCTCACACGTTTCCCATCTTAACTGACAAGCATTGGATGTTAGAGGGTCAGTGCTTTGTATCAGTTTCAGAAGCAGATTTGGACTACATAGGGTCCGTATGTGTAGGAAACACCGTTCTTTTATTCTGGGCACACTCAGATATCCTGCTGTATTAGAGACTCTAGAAAGCAAGAGTGTTCTTCTCGCTCTAAAGCAGAGTGTGATCCATGGATGAGAACTATGCTGTGTGTTTGCCTTCAGAAATGGAGTTAAATCCCAGGCTCTGAGTCTTCCTACAAGCAAGACTTCGATTCAGGTAAGGGCAGTTACTTTTCAGCTCAAACGAACTACATCGTTCACTGAGCTCACGCGTTTCTCATCTTAACTGACAAGCATTGGATGTTAGAATGTCAGTGCTTTGTATCAGTTTCAGAAGCAGAGTTGGTCTACATATGATCCATATGTGTAGCAAACCCCGATCTTTTGTTCTGGGTACACTCACGTTTCCTGCTGTCTTAGAGACTCTAGAAAGCAAGAACGTGCTTCTCGCTCTAAGGCAGATTGTGATCCATAGATGAGACTATGCTGTGGGTTTCACTTCAGAAATGGAGTTAAATCCGATGCTCTGTGTCTCCCAACGAGCAAGACTTCGTTTCAGGTAAGTGGAGTCACTTTTCTACTCAAAGGAACTACATCGTTCACGAAGCTCACACGTTTCTCATCTTAACTGACAAGCATTGGATGTTAGAGGACCAGTGCTTTGTATCAGTTTCAGAAGCAGAGTTGGACTAGATATGTTCCGTATGTGTAGGAATCACCGTTCTTTTGTTCTCAGCACACTCACGTTTCCTGCTTTCTTAGAGACTTTAGAAAGCAAGAGCGTGCTTCTCCCTCTAAAGCAGAGTGTGATCCATGGAGGAAAACTATGCTGTGTGTTTACCTTCAGAAAAGGAGTTAAATCCAAGGCTCTATGTCTTCCAACAAGCAAGACTTCATTTCAGGTAAGGGCAGTCACTTTTCAGCTCAAACGAACTACATCTTTCACGGAGCTCACACGTTTCTCATCTTAACTGACAAGCATTAGATGTTAGAGGACCAGTGCATTCAATCGGTTTCAGAAGAAGAGTTGGACTAGATATGGTCCGTATGTGTAGGAAACACCGTTCTTTTGTTCTCATCACACTCACGTTTCCTGCTGTCTTAGAGACTCTAGAAAGCAAGAGCGTGCTTCTCGCTCTAAAGCAGAGTGTGATCCATGGATGAGAACAATGCTGTGTGTTTAACTTCAGAAATGGAGTCTAAATCCCTGGCTCTGTGTCTTCCTACAAGCAAGACTTCTTTTCGGGTAAGGGCAGTCACTTTTAAGCTCAAACGAAACCTACATCGTTCACTGAGCTCACACCTTTCTTCATCTTAACAGACAAGCATTGGATGTCTAGAGGACCAGTGCTTTGTATCAGTTTAAGAAGCAGAGTTGGACTAGATATGGTCGCTATGTGTAGGAAACAACGTTCTTTTTTTCTCAGCACACTCACGTTTCCTGCTGTCCTTAGAGAATCTAGAAAGCAAAGAGCGTGCTTCTTGTTCTAGAGCAGAGTGTGATCAATGGATGAGACAATGCTGTTTGTTTTACTTCAGAAATGGAGTTAAATCCCAGGCTCTGAGTCTTCCTACAAGCAAGACTTTAAATCAGGTAAGGGCAAGTCACTTTTCTGCTCAAACGAACTACATCGTTCTTGAAGCCTCACACGTTTCCCAATCTTAACTGACAAGCATTAGATGTTAGACGACCAGTGCATTCAATCAGTTTCAGAAGAAGTTTTGGACTACATATAGGTCCGTATGTGTAGGAAACACCGTTCTTTTTGTTGTCAGCACACTCAAGTTTCCTGCTGTATTAGAGACTCTAGAAAGCAAGTGTGTGCTTCTCCGCTCTAAAGCAGAGTGTGATCCATGGATGAGAACTATGCTGTGTGTTTGCCTTCAGAAATGGAGTTAAATCCCAGGCTTCTGAGTCTTCCTACAAGCAAGACTTCGATTCAGGTTAAGGGCAGTTACTTTTCAGCTCAACGAACTACATCGTTCACTGAGCTCACGCGTTTCTCATCTTAACTGACAAGCATTGGATGTTTAGAGTGTCAGTGCTTTGTATCAGTTTCAGAAGCAGAGTTGGTCTACATATGATCCCATATGGTGTAGGAAACCCCGATCTTTTGTTCTGGGCACACTCACGTTTCCTGCTGTCTTAGAGACTCTAGAAAGCAAGAACGTGCTTCTCGCTCTAAAGCAGATTGTGATCCATAGATGAGACCTATGCTGTGGGTTTCACTTCAGAAATGGAGTTAAATCCGATGCTCTGTGTCTCCCAACGAGCAAGACTTCGTTTCAGGTAAGTGTAGTCACTTTTCTGCTCAAAGGAACTACATCGTTCACGAAGCTCACACGTTTCTCATCTTAACTGACAAGCATTGGATGTTAGAGGACCAGTGCTTTGTATCACTTCAGAAGCAGAGTTGGACTAGATATGTTCCGTATGTGTAGGAATCACCGTTCTTTTGTTCTCAGCACACTCACGTTTCCATGCTGTCTTAGAGACTTTAGAAAGCAAGAGCGTGCTTCTCCCTCTAAAGCAGAGTGTGATCCATGGAGGAAAACTATGCTGTGTGTTTACCTTCAGAAAAGGAGTTAAGCCCAGGCGTCTATGTCCTTGCCAACATGCAAGACTTCATTTCAGGTAAGGGGCAGTCACTTTTCAGCTCAAACGAACTACATCTTTCACGGAGCTCACACGTTTCTCATCTTAAACTGACAAGCATTAGATGTTAGAGGACCAGTGCATTCAATCGGTTTCAGAAGAAGAGTTGGACCTAGATATGGTCCGTATGTGTAGGAAACACCGTTCTTTTGTTCTTATCACACTCACGTTTCCTGCTGTCTTAGAGAATCTAGAAAGGCAAAGAGCGTGCTTCTCGCTCTAAAGCAGAGTGTGATCCATGGATGAGAACTATGCTGGTGTGTTTACCTTCAGAAATGGAGTTAAATCCCTGGCTCTGTGTCTTCCTACAAAGGCAAGACTTCTTTTCGGGTCAAGGGCAGTCACTTTTAAGCTCAAACGAACTACATCGTTCACTGAGCTCACACCTTTCTCATCTTAACAGACAAGCATTGGATGTTAGAGGACCAGTGCTTTTGTATCAGTTTAAGAAGCAGAGTTGGACTAGATATGGTCCGTATGTGTAGGAAACAACGTTCTTTTTTGTCTCAGCACACTCACGTTTCCTGCTGTCTTAGAGAATCTAGAAAGCAAGAGCGTGCTTCTTGTTCTAAAGCAGAGTGTGATCAATGGATGAGACAATGCTGTTTGTTTTACTTCAGAAATGGAGTTAAATCCCAGGCTCTGAGTCTTCCTACAAGCAAGACTTTAAATCATGGTAAGGGCAGTCACTTTTCTGCTCAAACGAACTACATCGTTCTTGAAGCTCACACGTTTCCCATCTTAACTGACAAGCATTAGATGTTAGACGACCAGTGCATTCAATCAGTTTCAGAAGAAGTTTTGGACTACATATAGTCCGTATGTGTAGGAAACACCGTTCTTTTGTTGTCAGCACACTCAAGTTTCCTGCTGTATTAGAGACTCTAGAAAGCAAGTGTGTGCTTCTCGCTCTAAAGCAGAGTGTGATCCATGGATTGAGAACTATGCTGTGTGTTTGCCTTCAGAAATGGAGTTAAATCCCAGGCTCTGAGTCTTCCTACAAGCAAGACTTCGATTCAGGTAAGGGGTGCAGTTACTTTTCAGCTCAAACGAACTACATCGTTCACAGAGCTCACGCGTTTTCTCATCTTAACAGACAAGCATTGGATGTTAGAGGACCAGAGCTTTGTATCAGTTTAAGAAGCCAGAGTTGGACTAGATATGGTCCGTATGTGTAGGAAACAACGTTCTTTTTTCTGCAGCACACTCACGTTTCCTGCTGTCTTAGAGATTCTAGAAAGGCAAAGAGCGTGCTTCTTAGTTCTAAAGCAGAGTGTGATCAATGGATGAGACAATGCTGTGTGGTTTAACTTCAGAAATGGAGTTAAATCTCAGGCTCTGAGTCTTCCTACAAGCAAGACTTCAAATCGGGTAAGGGCAGTCACTTTCCTGCTCAAACGAACTACATCGTTCATGAAGCTCACACGTTTCCCATCTTAACTGACAAGCATTGGATGTCTAGAGGGTCAGTGCTTTGTATCAGTTTCAGAAGCAGATTTGGACTACATAGGGTTCCGTATGTGTAGGAAACACCGTTCTTTTATTCTGGGCACACTCAGATATCCTGCTGTATTAGAGACTCTAGAAAGCAAGAGTGTTCTTCTCGCTCTAAAGCAGAGTGTGATCCATGGATGAGAACTATGCTGTGTGTTTGCCTTCAGAAATGGATGTTAAATCCCAGGCTCTGAGTCTTCCTACAAGCAAGACTTCGATTCAGGTAAGGGCAGTTACTTTTCAGCTCAAACGAACTACATCGTTCACTGAGCTCACGCGATTTCTCATCTTAACTGACAAGCATTGGATGTTAGAATGTCAGTAGCTTTGTATCAGTTTCAGAAGCAGAGTTGGTCTACATATGATCCCATATGTGTAGCAAACCCCGATCTTTTGTTCTGGGTACACTCAACGTTTC